>ML663009.1:12477757-12666884 GCA_007570785.1 Antilocapra americana
ATTCTACTCAGATGGATGAAACTGGAGCCCATTATCCAGAGTGAAGTGAGCCAGAAGCAAAAACAACAATACAGAATATTAACACATATATATGGAATTTAGAAAGACAGTAATGAGAACCCAACATGGGAGACAACAAAAGGAATGCAGATGTATAGAATAGACTTGTGGACTTTGTGGATGAGGGTAAGGGTGGGATGATATGGGAGAAGGGCATTGAAGCATGTTAATTGTCATGTGTCTAATCAATCGCCAGCCCAGGATTGATGCTCGGGACTGGTGCAGCGAGATTTCCCGGGGGGGGAGGGAGGAGGGAGGGGGGACCCGGAGGGGAAGCATATGTAAACCCATGGTGATATCATGACAATGTATGGCAAAAACAATAATAAAAAAAAAAAAAGAGTTTGCATGCCAAACTCTTAGGAGCAAAGTGTCATGGTGTCTAGAAAATAATCTCAAATAGTATCGCAAAATAGAGATATAAATAGGCCAAGAGATAATACAAGTATGGCAGAATGTTTACAGTTGTTGAATCTAAGTCGAGGGCTTATTGGGTTATTCTTTCAACTTTTTTTTTAATTATTTATTCATTTATTTGCTTATTTATGGCTGTGCTGGGTCTTCATTGCTTTTGCTCCGGCTTTTTCTAGTTGCCGTGAGTGGGCTGCTCTTCACTGCTGGCTTCTCACTGCGGTGGTGGCGTCTCTCGTTGCAGAGCATGGGCTCCAGGCACTCGGGCTTTGGGAGCTGCAGGGCACAGACTTAGTACTTGTAGCACATGGGCTTAGTTGCTCTGCAGCAAGTAGAATGTTCCTGGATCAGGGATCAAACTCATGTCCCCTGCATTGACAGGCAGATTCTTATCCACTGCACCACAAGGGGAGTACTCTTTCAACTTTTATTTATGTTTGAAATTTCTCATGATAAAAATAGGGATGGAGAGAATTATAAAGTAAGAATTAGATGCAAAAATACTAAGAAGCTGAAGTTTTTCATGATCATCCTGACTCACCTGAGTTGTACATGGGATATTCATGTGAATAAGGATGAAAAGAGTGTAGAGAATACTTAGGGGGGGCTCCCTGCAGACAAGAGGGTAAGGGGCAGAGCCACATAGAACAATATGAAGGACATCTCTAAAGACCTTTGTCTTCCTCGGCTCCTTCTCTTACATATTCCCACTCGGGTTTTACAAACAATCCAATATGTTAAGCTCCAGTTTTTGGAGATATGGAATGGTAACTCAGAGAGGCTGAAGTCAGTTACCTAAAGTCATGTGACAGAGTCAGGACTAAACCCAGGTCTTCTACTTTAAGTCGTGGGCTCCTTTCTGAAGGTCGTGTATCTTACTGTGGGTTCTCCCAGAAGCAGAACTCAAGACAGGAACTCAGGTATATTTGGGAGGTTCTGGGACCTCTAGTGGGGAGTGGGAAAGTTGAAAGTGCATATTGAGCCAGTTGCCACAGTGAGCTATTGGGGTGGAATGCCACAGGGAAAATATAAAACGCATGCCTCAGAATAGCCACACCCAGGGATGCGGAAGCTGGGCTATTTATTCCCCAGTTACCAAGAATCCTTGCTTGAGGGCTTCTCCTAAAGTTCTCGGAGAAAAAGTCCTTGGGCATGGAGACACAGATAGAAAGAAGGTTGATCGGTGCACCCCAGCCCAGTCAGATTTAAGGGATGTAAAGGCTATACTGACAGTCTGGCTTTAAGGACGCCCAAGCTCTGCTGCTGCCTTCCTCTCCTCACCAGCCACGCACAAGTAGAGACCACCTCAGACTCCAACACCAGCCTAGGAAATCCAGCCCTTGCTTAGGACGAGGTATGGTTTAAAGGCACCCGCTCATCCAGCTGGAGCCACACCTGGGAATCACAGCCTAAGAGTACTGGCAGCAGCTCTTAACCTGAGGGATGTGGCCATGCAGACACCCATGCATTCGCAGCATCACTGGTTTTGAAGATGCTTCAATCCATGTAAGCCTAAGGATGGACCACTCAGAGGGAGAAGTTCAACAGCTGTGTACCAGAGTGTAAAAGCAAATGAATGGGGCTCATCACACATTCAGACACAGCAAGTCCCTCGTTACAACCCAGAGATGAGTTACAGGCTGGAATGGACATGGGGCCCAGTGGCCTGCTCCAGCCTCCTCTTCACATCTCATTATTCATGCTGCATATGCAGTGCTCTGAACAATCAGACACATCCAGCTGAAAATTGCTTACAAATAGGAAAATGCCAGGCAATAATGATTTATTTTAAATCTGTTTTTAAAATTTTACAGCCACTCTAGCATGGGTTTCCTTCATAGCTCAGTTGGTAAAGAATCTGCCTGCAATGCTGGAGACCTGGATTCGATCCCTGGGTTGGGAAGATCCCCTGGAGAAGGGAACAACTACCCACTCCAGTATTCTGGCCTAGAGAATTCCATGGACTGTACAGTCCATGGGGTCACAAAGACTCAGACACGACTGAGCAACTCTCACTTTCATATAGCTCCAGCGACAGAACTCTAAATATTTCACTCACTATTCTGCGACTACCAATAGATCGGCCCGCTGGTTTGTCTCTTTTCTCATGTATCCTTCCAGAGAAATACAAGTCTCTCAAGGAACTAAACTGTAGAGACAATGCATGTTAGAATGGAGGAGAAAGAGGCAGGTCACCCCAAGGAGTTGTCATTTCACATGCTTGGAAAGGAGCCAGTCAATCTTGGAAGTGCTGACAAAGGACAGTGACCAAAGCAAGCCCCAGACACTCTGCCCCACACCCTCTTGGGAAATACAGAGCTTTAGTCAATGGGCTTTGAGTGTCTTCAGTGTTGCTGGCAGATCAATCCCTATGATAAAATCAGGCTGTCTTAGCTGGGAACTATTAGATACACAATTTCTCTATCTCCTTTCTTCTGGTTCCTTGTTTATCAAGTAACCTTATGACTCCCTGTAGATCTGCTGCACAAAGATAATACTCCAGTCCCACTGACTTTGTATTTCTGATCCTCATTGTATTGATCTCACACAAAAAACTAAGAAAGTTCCTTTTTGGGGGGGCTAGCAATTATATAGGACATACTATGTGCCCAGGATTGTTCCAGCACTAAGTAGTTTACGTAGAGAGCTTCCCTGATGGTTCAGTGGTAAAGAATCCACCTGCAATACAGGAGACACAGCAGACTCACATTCAATCCCTGGGTTGGGAAGATCCCCTGAAGGAGGAAATGGCAATCCACTCCCAGTATTCTTGCCTGGGGAATCCCATGGGCAGAGGAGAGTGGCACACTACAGTCTGTGGGGTCGCAAAGAGTTGGACATGACTGAGCAACTAAGCATGCACACACTTTATATAAACCTACTCACTTTAATCCTCATGATGACTCTGGGAGGTAGATATTATTATGGTCCCCATTTGGCAGATGAGTAATGAAAATGTAAGTAATTTGTCCAATGACACCTAGCTAGTGAAAAGGTAGAACCAGAACATGAATCTGGACAGCCTGGCCTCAGAACTCGTGCCATTAAAACCATGCTACATGATCTCCCATTAAATCTGGGGGATTTTATTCATGATTAAAATATACATAATATAGAACTTTAAGTTTTAACCCCTTTTAAGTGTACGATTCAGTGGCATTAAGTACATTCACAAAGTTGTGCTGCCATTTCTACCGTGTTTCCAAAAGTTGACCACCATCCCAGATGGAAAGTCCGTATCTGTAAAACAGTAAGCCCTTTCCCATCCCCTCCCCCACCCAGCCCCTGGTAATTTCTAGTCTACTTTCTATCTCTAAGAATTTGCCTATTCCAGATACCTCATATAATTGGAATCCTACAGTATCTATCCTTTTGTGTCTGTTTTGTTTCACTTTGTATAAAAGGTTCATCCATGTTGGAGCATTCATCAGAATTCTATTCCTTTTTAACACTGGGTAGTATTCTATCTCATGTATATACCCCATTTTGTCAAGCTATTTTTCCGTCGATGGATATTTGGGTTACTTCTCTCATTAGGGTTTGTTGCTCCCTGTAATTTCATCCCACATTGCAGCTTCGCCTTCTGCTTTGACTTCCTCTGCTCCTTGCCTCTGGGCAGAGAAAGCATCATAGTTTGGGACAGATGTCTCTGTTCTACAAATATTTCTATTTCTCTCAGTAATTGTCGCTTTAGTTTCTACCCCAGGTTTTCATAAATTTCATTTAAAGTGAAGATAGACTCTAAGTTTCGACACCTCTGTGCATTGACACAGTCTATCCTGAGACAAAAATGATATTCAGTTCCAGATACAGGAATTCTCCAAGACTGACAGGCAGGTATATGCTTTTGGAGGGAACTTTTTATTAGCTCACACTAATTTCCATAAATGCAACATATACTTTGTATATACGCCTGCTATTTATTCAGATCTTATAATGTATCAGACATCATGCTCAGTACTCTTCAAATATTATCTCAATCCTGACGACAAGCCTACAATAACAAATATTATTACCCCCATTTAATAGATTGCTGTTGTTGTTCAGTCACTAAGTCGTGTCCAACTCTTTGCAACCCCATGGACAGCAGTACACAAGGCTTCCCTGACCTTCATTATCTCCCGGAGTTAGTTCAAACTCAAGTTCATTAGAATCAGCGATGCTACCCAACCATCTCATCCTCTGTCTCCCCCTTCTCTCCCTGTCCTCAATCTTTCCCAGCATCAGGGTCTTTTCCATTTAATAGATAAGAAAGGTTAAATAATTTGTCCAAGGTCACATAGCTAGTGAGTATCAGATGGCTATATGCTACTCTGGCAGGTAGCTGCATCATAATCTATTTAACTGTGACTATTTTCATTGAGTAAAAGCTTTTTACTGTTAGTAAGTTTGTAAAAAATGTCCTTCTTATCTTTTTAAAATATTTATTTATTTATTCGACTGCACTGGGTATTAGTTGCAGCATGCAGTTCCTAGTTCCCCAACCAGGGATTGAACCCAGGCTCTCTGCATTGCGAGCAGGGAGTCTTAGCCACCGCACCACCAGGGAAGTCCCTGTAAGGAACATCTTTATACATGTAGCTTTATTTTTCTTTGAAGTTAGCTCCTTAGGATGTATTTCCAGAAGTACTATTACTGAACCAAATAGTGGAAATATTTTTGTGGCTCTTTAACTGCTAAGATATTTTCCAAAAGGTCAACAATGATGGTCACACCAAGATTTCAGGCCAAAGGTCCCAAATTGGCAAAACTGCAATTTAGGGAGGAAAATGTTGAAGGTTTCGCATCTCTGCTGTCTGGTTTGTATTTTCGTTTTTTGTGTTTTTTTGAGGAAGAGGTGTTACTGTTTTTCTTTTATTTGATTCAATATCCTTAATCTGATCCTACAATTCTGAGTTAGTGGAATGGCACCAAGTCCTACCTTCCTCTAGTGATGTTCTTATACCCCCAAGATATTCTTCCTTCTGTCCCCTCTTCTCCCAAACACCCAACCACCCTCATCCCAACAAGCCTCCTTTTTTTTTTTTTTCGTCAGAGCTCATAACTGTTATTAAAAAAAGAAAAGGAGCCTCTGAACAAGTTCACAGCAATCTATTAAATAGTGATTACAACACCCAGTGGTAATTTGTCATTTGTTTTTAAATAGGGTGCCTAGGGAATTTGTTTTAAGAAGTAATAAGACAGGTGCTCAGAGTGGTGTAAATGAGGATGTTCCTGGAGGTGTTAATGACAAAAGCAGCTGGTTAGGCAACCTAAATGTCCAACAACACTGGATTGTTAAATAAATTATGATAAGCCGTTCATCTGAAGACCACAGAGCTGTTAAAAATGATGATGTAAATGTACATATTGACTTGAAATGGTAGTATTAAATGGGGGGCAAATTATAAAACATTTAATATAATCACAATTGGTAAAGGAAATAAATACAAATATACATGTATATTTATATGTATATATATATGCACATATATCTATGTGTATGTATATTACATCTAATCAATAACAAAAATAACTAGAAGGATAGACATTAAAACGTTTTCTTTAAAAAAGTGGGACTAAGGATAATTTTTCCCCTTTAAACTTATTTTCTAATTAGCATGTATTACTTATGTCATCCTTTTAAAAACCTTTTTTGGGAATGGTTGCTTAGAGTTGGCACTGTCTTGGAGAGAATGAGCATGGAAGGGCATATTTCAAACGATGTGGCAGGTGGGTGGGAGAGACATGGGGGCTGGGAACCTGTCAGAGGGTGGAGGCTGGGGGCTTGGGACCCTCCAATCCACAGCACTGATATTGGCCACTCCAGCCCTGCTTCTCAGCCTGGCCTCTCCTTCCGTACCCTGAAGGAGAAAAGGGCTTGCACTCATTTGCCCCTTTCCAGAGGGCTATAAAAAGCAAGTTGATTTAGGATTCCATGAATCCCTACCTACTCTAACATATGTTGAACATTTCTGTTGTGTGCTTTTGTTAAAAATGCTTTTTAAATGAGCTGGTGCCCATATGCCCCAGGAACCTAAAATGTGGCTAGGTAGGCTGGCACAAGCCATGTTTCTTTAATTCACTTCCGTGGGTTTCTAATGAGCTCAGTCCCAACCATGCTGCAAACCGGAGAAGGAGGCTCTTCCCTTATCTCCCCTAGACCCTCCTGGGCATAAAAAAAAGGGAGGGGAAACGTGGATGGGTATTCTTACAGCACCTATCCATTTACTAAGCGCTGATTTTAAACATTGTTTTGTGGTTTTGCTTTTCAGGGTTTGTCTGCTATAGCATATTCAGGAACTTGGTTCAGGGAGCATTAAGCTTGGCATTGAGAACATGGGCCCCCAGCTAGACCAAGCTGAGTTTGAATCCCAGTCCTGACACTAACTGGGTGATCTTGAACAGTTTATTAAATCTAGGCTATCCTGTTTCCTCCCTTGTAAAATGGAAAACCTTACTTCATAGAGTCATTATGGAGACTGTGAAAAATACCTTGTAGGGACCCTGGCACACAGTAAGAGTTCAATAAAAATTCTTGTTCTTGAACTAGTTATTGATGTATCTATAAGGAGTCACCTCACAGTGAGATGAGTGAGTGACGGAGGAAAGGCAGGGTCTTGTTGAAAAGACACATCAGGGGCACTTGGTGAAAAGGTGACCTCAGAGTTGGGATCTGAAGACTATGTAAGAGAAGTCTGGTGGGAGGGAAGGGGCCTGGGGAGGAGAAAGCGTTCAGGCCACCGAACTGTAAACGTCCAGACAATGAGAACTGCCTGTTACCATGCTTACAGTCATCCCTGCAACAACTCTATAAAGCAGCCGTCATCACTACTTCCATTTTACCACGGATAATACAGGCTCAGAGAGGTTAGTTCATCTTTCCTTTATCACACAACTAGTAAGTGTCTGTCTTAGTATAAAGAGACCCTCTAGCACATCTTCATTGTAAGTGTGTAGATCCCTATAGCCTGCCAAGAGCAGTGGCCCTTGCTCAGGAGTGTTCTTCAATTACAAGTATGGACTGGGTTAGCCTCTGAGGACACAAAGTTAAGGCTACTGTGCTGTGGAAGCCCACAGCCTGACAAAGGAAAAAAGAGATTTTGATCAATTATAATGTGGGACAGACTCAGAAAGATTATAAGTTGAAAATAAGGAAAGTGTTCCTAGGTCTTCATGGAGACCAAGTCTCCATGACTTCAAGTATAAACCTATGCAAGGTGGAAGGAAGATTCTGAGAGTTGGGAAGTGGGTCAGAAGATGCAGTCTAAGGAGAATGAACAGTTAAGACAAAGGTGGGGATTTGGATATACACGTGATATATATGGACATGAGGATCATACCTTCATGGCTGGAGACTGGGAAGAGACAGACAGAGAGAAACTAGAAAGACTGTGAGGCCAAGTCACAGAGAACCCCGAATGCCAGGCTAAGGCAGTGGGACTTGCAAAGCTGATGAGGAGCCATTAAATGTTGCTGAGGATGCAAGGGACCTGATCTGTCCTGGATCAGGCAGGCCTAAAGACAGAGGGCTCAAGCTAATGAATGTAATGTGGAGGGCAGGGAGACAAGGAATCATTCAGGTCATTGGTTAGGACCAATGGGACTGAATGGAGAAGGGAGAGAAGGGCTAAGGGACTCTAAGCCCTTACTTTCTCTGCCTTCATAGCATGGTGCCTGACCTCCATCGGAGTTCCAGGGTGGATGCTCAACAGGACTTGGAAAACTCTGCTCTGGATGTTAGGCAAGAAAGGTCAGGCCAGGAGCCAACAGGAAAAGAAACACAGTCCTCTCCCAGCCACCCACCTAATCCCCTGTGCCCAGGTCCTGTCGTCGCAGGATCTTTACACTCATCACTGTGCTTAGTGTTTTTGGAGCAGAGAGCAACTGAAAGTGATTCATAATTACTGCTGTCTGCCCCGGGGAGTATTCCTCCTTTTGTACTTCAAGCACACGGTGACTTTCCAATAAAATACTTTTTAATGGCTTGATTGATTGGGTTATTGCTTGATGGAAGAGACTAACAATTTAGTCTACTCGTATGAATTTTTGAGGTTCCAGAATGCTAACCTACTTAATATTCCTGCCTTTAAAACTGCTTTCCCTTTTTATCCTTATAATAGCATAAAAACACTCCCACGTCATGCTGAAGTTCCCAGGCCAAGACCACCAGGTAGAGAGCTTTTGATGACTTGCCCAAGACTATAAAGTGAACTTGTGGACAAATTTGGGATAAAAGCTCAAGTCCACCACATTTTATCCTATATCTAGGTTAATGAGCTGCACCCCACACTCTGTTCATTCTCCAAACTGCTGTCTATATAATTCCCACTATATGATCTTAATTCTCATAAAGAAAAGTCATTAACGATGAGCACCCCTTTCCTAGAAAGCCTAGAAAAACATCCTTGAAGCAGAAAATTTCCCTCTATATTCCAGCTAACTTCTTAGACAGCTGAAGAACCGCTCGGTGGTTCTTCCATTTCCATTTTATTTAACAGACGCCCAGACAAGTTTTTAAAACTTCCACTTCTTGATTAAATTGAACAACAGCCATCAATTCAATTCTAGAAATGATCGTTTTTGGAGGCAGAGAGAAGTATGTGCCCACCATCTTCTGGAGTGTTTATGTCATATCTTTGGGCAGAGATACAGAGCAGGGCATCTGAAACTGCAGCCTGCCGAGCAGTCTCGGCAGAAAACAAATTCTAATTCATCTGTCTGGGTTGGGGCCTGAGACCCTGCATTTCTGACAGGATCTCAATGCTGCTGGTCCACAGACCACACTTTGAGATGCAAGGATAAGAAGACACTGAGTGAACCATGAATTAGTTCTAATTCTACTTAAAGCTTTCTGGGAAGCTAAGGCAGCTCAGTGTAGGGTGGCAGAGATTGAGGGCTGAATCTCAATTTCTCCATTCACTAGCTTCTCTGAGTCTCGATTTCATTTTCTTTCTTTTGGAATTAAATGAGACGGTGCACACAGAGTATGTAGCACACCGCCTGACACAGAGATGTGGTTGCATCCATGACAGTTAGTAGTACTACTTTTGAAAATAACAGGAAGATAAGTTGTTCTTTTCCCATTTACTCCACTACAGAATGTTGAAGAAAGGAGTGTTTGTGGCCACAGTGTGCCACCATCGTTTACTGAGCACCTCCTCGATGCATCCTGAAATGCCCACTCCTCCAACCTCACTGCCCTGACAATGCCTCAACCCGTGGCTTGCTGCTCAGTGTGTGTGTGTGTGTGTGTGTGTGCGCGCGCGCACGTGCGCACACACACATGCATGCGCGTAGTCACTTAGTCGTCTGACTTTTTGAAACTCCCTGAACTGTAGGTTGCCAGGCTCCTCTGTCCATGGGATTCTCCAGGCAAGAATGCTGGAGTGGGTAGCCATTCCCTTCTCCAGGGGATCTTCCTGACCCAGGGATCGAACCTGGGTCTCCTGCCTTGCAGGCAGATTCTTTACTGTCTGAGCCACCAGGGATGCCAATAGCCCACTTTATCTCTACTTGCCCTAGAGGAACAATAGTGTGTGTTAGTCACTCAGTAGCGTCTGACTCTTTGTGACCCCAAGGACTGTAGCCCACCACTCTCCTCTGTCCTTGGGATTCCCCAGGCAAGAATACTGGAGTGGGCTGCCACCCTTCTCCAGATCTTCCCAACCCAGGAATCGAATCCAGGTCTCCTGCATTGCATGCAGATTCTTTACCACCTGAACCCTGAGCAATCTAAATGTGGCCTACCCTGAACATGTCTCATTCTGGTGTGATCTGGGAAGGAACAGAAACCACGCTCTCAGCCATCCTTGTATGCTGCCTATTCTTTCATCTCATCCTATCCAAAGAAGGTGAATTTGTCACAATGTCCCAGAATGTATGGTTTGTCCACTAGAGTGTAAGTTCCTTGAAGGCAAGAATTGATGCTGTTTTTTTTTCCACTGCTGTATCACCAGATACTCACAGGGTGCTTGGCATATGGTAAGGTAAATAGTTTATTCTGCCGAAGAAGCTATGATAAAATGGCAGGAAGAGAAAATAAAAAATCAAACTGTTTTGTCCCACACTCATCACACTCAACTAGTATGATTTTCATATGTGTGTATGTATGACTTTAACAAGTAGCTCATCTCATTGAGCCTCAGTTTCCCCTTATACTGACCAAAAATAATGCATATGCATCCCACAGTTAAGTAAAATATTGCATATAAAGTGCCTGGCATGTGGCATGTGATCAGTTGCTGGAAGCTGAATATTCAGTCTTCCCCTGTACCATTTGATATTACCATACTTTTAAATTGCACAAACATTTAAAAATAGATGAAATGCAAAGATCTTTTGGAATATCTCCAAGCTAGAAAAATAGCCTTTGTTCGCCTGCCATTTAAATTATGCCTGTATATGTATAGAGACCTAAGAACGCATACGAATCTGACACTGACAAATGCAGAGCATGTGGAAATGCCAACCACTCCGTAATAAATCTGCTCTGGAGGAGGAGAGCGACGTTGCCTGGAGATTTTTATCCATTTGAAAATGTTACCATTCACCCAGGGAAAGCCAGGAGACCAGCAGTGGGACAGTTGGATCCAAGTGCTCTGACATTTCATCACCGACTGATACCATCAATGAATTTAGAAGCTGGAAGAGATAGCCACGTTGCTTCACATGGTGTTGAATTAAAAAATGGCATATTACAGAGACAGCGAGAGAGCTTTCAAAGCCTAGGTTTCTGAGAGTTTCCTTTTGTCACAGACTGTTCCAGTATAAAGGTTAAGTATGGAAATGTCAGCAGCTGGGAACTTTAGTCAAGAAGAACCCAAGAGCCCATTTTACAATAACCACGTAATACCCACTGAGTACTTTTCAGCTGCCAATTGAGCTAAACAACTGTACTCAGAAAATTTTATTGAATTCCCATGAAATTCCTATGAAATATACCATCCTCCACTTCAAAGATGAGCCAAAGGAGTTGTGGGGGAAGTGAATTGCCTAGATCACACAGTCAAGACTCCCTTCCAGGTCTAAGTGATGGCAGAGCCCATCTTGACATCATTGGAAGGTTGAGAGGCAGGGCTGAGTGCAAGAAGGAGATGGCTTGCCTTGGGCACTCTATACAGTTTAGAGGCTCACAGTCAGGCAAGTGGTTTCTGCCACTTAGTAACTCCATGCTTTGTGTTACTAAGCATTCCTCATCTGAAACATGAGGGATTTAATAATAACAATAGTAACAACTAACTTTATATTGCATGTCAGACACTCACTGTTCAAATATTTGACACAGGATGTTGCTGTTGCTGTTCAGTTGCTAAGACAAGTCTGACTCTTTGCAACCTCATAGACTGTAGCACATCAGGTTCCTCTGACCTCCAGTGTCTCCCAGAGTTTGCTCAGATTCATGTCCATTGAGTCAGTGATGCTATCTAACCATCTTATCCTCTACTGCCCCTTTCTCCTTTTGCTTTCAATCTTTTCCAACATCAGATTCTTTTCCAATGAGTCAGTTCTTCATATCAGGTGGCCAAGTATTCGAGCTTCAGTTTCAGCAACAGTTCTTCCAATGAATATTCTGGGTTGATTTCCTTTAGGATTGACTAGTTTGATCTCCCTGCAGTCCAAGGGACTCTCAATAGTCTTCTCCAGCACCACAATTCTAAAGCATCAATTCTTTGGTGCTCAGCCTTCTTTATAGTCCAACTCTCACATCTGTACATGACTTCTGGAGAAAGCATTCTTTGACTATACAGACCTTTGTTGGCAAACTGATGTCTCTGCTTTTTAACAAACCTGTCTAGGTTTGTTATATCTTTTCTTCCAAGGAGCAAGCCTCTTTTAATTGCATGGTTGCAGTCATCATCCACAGTGATTTTAGAGCCCAAGAAAATAAAATCTGCCACTGTTTTCACTTTTTCCCCCTTCTATTTGCCATGATGTGATGGGACCAAATGCCATGATCTTAGTTTTTTTAATGTTCGGTTTTAAGCCAGCTTTTTCACTGTCCTTTTTCACTCTCATCAAGAGACTTTTTAGTTCTTCACTTTCTGCCATTAGAATGGTATCATCTGCTTGTCTGAGGTTATTGATATTTTCCCCAGCAATCTTGATTTCAGCTTGTGATTCATCCAGCCTAGTATTTTGCATGATGTACTCTGCTTGATAGTTAAATAAGTGGGTATGTGTTAGTTACTCAGCTGTGTCTGACTCTGTACAACTCCATGTACTGTAGCCTGCCAGACTCCTCTGTCTATGGGATTCTCCAGGCAGGTATACTGGAGAAGGTTGCCATTTCTTTCTCCAGACATTAAATAAGTAGGGTGATAATATATAGCCTTGTTGTACGGTTTTCCCAATTTTGAACCAGTTCGTTGTTCCATGTAAGATTCTAACTGTTGCTTCTTGACCTGCATACAGGTTTCTTGGGAGACAGGTAAGGTGTTCTGATTCTCCCAGCTCTTTAAGAATTTTCCAGTTTATTGTGATCCACACAATCAAAGGCTTTAGCATTGAAAGTGAAGCAGAAGTAGATATTTTTCTGGAACTCCCTTGCTTTCTCTATGATCCAATGGATGTTGGCAACTTGATGTCTAGCTGCTCTGCCTTTTTGAAACCCATCTTGTACATCTGGAAGTTCTCAGTTCATGTACTACTGAAGCCTAGCTTGACAGATTTTGAGCATAACCTTGCTAGCATGTGAAATGAGTGCAATTGTGCAGTAGTTTGAACATTCTTTGGCATTGCCCTTCTTTAGGATTGAAGTGAAAACTGACCTTTTCCAGTCCTGTGGCTACTGCTGAGTTTTCCAAATTTGCTGACATGTTGAGTGCAGCACTTTAACAGCATCATCTTTTAGGATTTTAAATAGCTTAGTATCTGTGTAGTTGAGACCTTTCTTGTATAGTTCTGTGCATTCTTGCCACCTCTTCTTAATTTCTTCTGCTTCTGTTAGGTTCTTGCGGTTTCTTTCCTTTATCATGCCTATCCTTGTATGAAATGTTTCCTTGATATCTCTAATTTAAGAAGAGATCTCTAGTCTTTCCCATTCTATTATTTTCCTATGTGCCAGACACCACGCTTAGTCTGACTTTTTAATCACCATACTTGATCTTGAATTAGACAGTTACTGTCCCCACTCTACAGGTATGGAAACTGAGACAGAGAATGTATGCGGTTTGCTCAAGGTCATGGTGTCCGAGGTTGGCAGAGCCAAAACTGTAACAGCCCTCCAACTCCAGACCCTGGGTTCCTGGCTTCTATGCTTGAAGAATACTGATTCAAGCAAGACATCTGGGTTCCAAGTCCATTTTCACCATGCTGGACTTACATTCCTTATCTGTAAAATAAGAGGGTACAATGAATGATGAAGTGGGTGCTCTTAGTTAATCCTCTCTACCTATGAGTTTGAGATTATGCCTTCCAATTCTACAGATAGGGATGCAAAGATGCAATTCCCTAAAGTAGTAGAAGGTAAAGAACAGTTTTCTCTGACCCCACACTCATGACCTTTCCTCTGAAGTGGCTGCTTCTCCAAGTTCAGGATCCCGTCATTAATTTTACCTTACCCATCCATTCCTAGAATCAATTTGGATTATGAATGGAATATGGTTTCCATTCTAGAATCACTTTTATGATTTCAGCCATTCTTCTTTTTCAGACTCATTCATTTATCTCTGAACTAGATATATTAATGAAAACTGAAAGCAAATTTTCTACATTTTTTCTGAAACAGAATTTTATTCATTAGTTTCTGATTCTAGAAACCCACAGGAAAATTGGGCATCTTTGGGTCAGGTTTCAGTATAGCTCATAGGCTAAAGAAAAGAAACATAGTCTCTAAAATGTATATTAAATATATTAAAATATATGAGCCATGGTCCTAACATCACATTGTCAAAATATAAATTATTCAAATATAATATGACTGATTTTTTAAGTAAGTCAACTCATTAACAACATTAACAAAAGCAAACACAAAAGATCAATTATCTCAAATTCCAAATTCTATATCAGGAGAATACCAAAGTTTGGGTAAACCATATAATAAGTAGTATGGGAAATTTATTAGGGTATACAGCTTTTAAAACATGGAAAATTGAATCCCCAAATACTTGTATATTATGTGAAATATTCCTTCTTTGTTCTTTTTCTTTTTAGAAAATTATTTTAATAGAAATAAATGTTGAATGTCTATTTAAACAAAAAAAAATTTTTTGACAAAGAAATCAACTTTAGATCCCAGTTTGCTAACACAACTATCTGAATGTTTGCACATTCTGTTTGTCTATGGTTTTCAATAGACACATTTTAAATATCTACTAAACCAATAGTTTATATTATTACATTTTTTATTTAAGAAAGAATTAATATTTAATATATTTTTATGGATCTTAGTTATTACTATTGGTAATGACTTTATATAACTCCAGAGGCTAATATACATTAATTTTCTAAACCATTCTCCTCACTATCTGATATCATGGTCCATTCACATCTATCAGCTTACGTCTGCCAACCCCAAATTCCCAGTCCATCCTTCTCCCTCCCCCAACCCTTGGCAACCACAAATCTGTTCTCTATGTCTGTAAGTATGTTTCTGTTTTGTAGGTAGGCTTATTTGTGCCATATTTTAGATTCTATATGTAAGTGATATCATATAATACGTGTCTTTCTCTTTCTGACTTCACTTACTATGATAATCTCTGGTTGTGTCCATGATGTGGCAAATGGCAGGATTCCATTCTTGTTTATGGCTGAGTAGTATTCCATTGTATGGTTGTACCACATCTTCTTTATCCGTTCAACTGTTGATGGACATTTAGGTTGTTTCCCTGTTAAAACATGTATTTTTATGGCTCTTGCTACCTATTACTATGTTGCTTTTCAAAAGAATTGTACTAGTTTATAAAGAAACCAGCCCTGATTCTCTCAAGAACTTTATTGGCACTGAATATTTTAAAAAGTAAAAATACTTTTAAGTATTTTTTTTTGCTAATATCCTAAGTGTAATCTGGATGTAAGAACCAAAGTGTCTGGGTTTAAACCTCAGTTATACCCTAACTAGTTATCTGATTGGAACAAGTTACTGAACATCACTTGGTCTCAGTTTTTGCACCTATGAAATGGAAATAGCACCATCTTCTAAGATTTTTGAGATTAAGAAAATTTGTTTATATTAAGCACTTAGTAAATGTTAAGAACTATAAAATATTATATATTATTATATGATCAAAATTATTTAATCTGTAATTCTTTGATTATTATGCAGGATAAGTGTTTAACATTTGTATTTTGTTCTCTGTAAATTTTCTCTTCATGTCTTTAGGTCACTGGCCTATTGAGATCTTTGGTTTTATTTTTCTTTTAAAATTTGAATTGCTCCCTCATATGCATGTATGGGGCTTTCCAAGCAGCAACAACAGTGTGCACGTTTCATGTAGTTGAATATTCAGCCATTTTTGGTTGAATTATTTTCTCAGTTTGTTGTTTACATGCTCATTTCACATCCTTGTTTTGTTTTGAATGCTTCACACTCATATAGTTCATAATCTTTTTAAATGTAGTTCTTCCTTTACCTCAAAGCTGTGAAAGCTGTTATTGTTCATTTGCCAAGTCATGTCTGACTCTATAACCCCATGGACTGCAGCTGGCTAAGCCTCCCTGTCCCTCTCCATCTCTTGCAATGAAAGTTATCCCTCAACAAATGATACCTATGTCTTCTGTTTCTGTTGGATCCTCTATGATTTAGAGCTGATTAATTTGTTTAGCAGAGGCTGGATTTTGCTAAAGATTTAGATATTGACATGCAGAAGATAAAACAGAAACTCTTCCATTTGGGCACCTGGAGAAATTAGGTGCCTCCCCAGGCATGTTATAGTGACTTCATTTGAAACAGTGGGGCTCTATGAAGACAGACTTGTTCACTTCTATAAGCAAATTGAATGAATCTGGTCTAAATCCTTGCTGAATGCAAAAGCTCCTAGAGGTAAAACCAGGTAGTGCTGGGTTCAAATCCTCACTAGCCATGTGATTGGAGACAGTCACTTCACCATCTGGGAGCCTCATTTTGTTTTACTGGAGATTAAATGCATATGAAAAGGCTTAGCATATAACAGCCAAAAATTAAACCCAACTTTTAAATTATTTATTTTAATGCAATATTCAAGATTATCTCATTTTCTTAGTGAGTCAGAAAAGGGAGTGGTTCTATATTAAATTTTTCCTTGTTAATCACATTTGGCTAGATGTACCAGAAATTAGCTACTCCACAAAAGATGACTAGAATATGTTTGCTGTCTGTTTAAGACAAAGTGGTAGCTTTCATCCTGTTCTACTCCTTATATTAGGCCTTAAAACAAACCTATGAGGTAAACAGAATGCTAACTCTTCTCTTCTCTACTTTTGGAAAAGAAAACTGGAGCTGAGGAAGATTCTGTGACTTGCCCAGTGTCACACAGAAGTACCTCCAACAGAACAAAAATGATGTCCTAGTCCCATGTACTTTCCAGCTATGAGTTTCTCCCTCTAGGTTTACAGTCGATTGAACTGGATAATCCCTGATCCCTCCCAAACCAATTATCATAGTTATTAAGTTTTCTGGCTCTGGATTCCAAGAGACCTGATGGAGTGCAGACTTTAGCTCCACTACTTTCAAGCTGTGTGACCCTGTACAGATCAATTAGGCTCTGTCAGCCTCCATTTTCTGATCTGTGCGTAGTAGGGCATGCATGCGTGCTCTGTCATGTCCAACTCTTTACGATGCTATGGACTATAGCCCACCAAGCTCTTCTGTCCATGGAATTTTCCAGGCAAGAATACTGGAGTGGGTTGCCATTTCCTCCTCCATGGGAACTTCCCAACCCAGGGATCAAACCCGCATCTCCTATGTCTCCTGCATTGCAGGCAGATTCTTTACAGCTTGAGCCATCAGGGAAGCTCTGATCTGTAGCAGGGAGCTAATAGTTTTACCAAACTTAGTTTTCAGGGAGGACAAAAAGAAAAGATGCAAGTAAGGCACTTAGCACAGCATCTAGCAGGTAGTAAGTACCTAAAGTTAGATATCTGAAAGTGAAAAAACTAAACCATGTCTAGGAATAGTTGGGTCTGAACTTTAACTTGAGTTAGGGCACCCAAGTGCTTGACCCATTAACTAGTCTATACTATCATGGAGGCTTCTTGAGGCGTTCCAGTGCTGGGTCTTTTCGTCCCATCTGGCATTTCAGGCACACAGAGCCATCCACATCAAGTCTTTGGGCAGGTTCCATGTTCCTTACCTGCCCCAGCTGAAAACAGCCTAATTAAACACAGTGTGAGGGCGTTACCAGAGATGCCCAGTGATTCATGTTAGTTTATCTACCGCCAGCACTTCTGAGGAGCAGTCACAGGATACTCGAACTTGACTCTATGGTACTGTTTCACTCTACATTTAGCAATGGCAAGATCCTCATCCTCTGCAGCTGCAGCCAAGGTTGCTTTTGCCTCTCTGGCCTCTGTGAACCCAATATGCCTTTCTCACTGAACCTCTCATGTCGGGTTGACATTATCTGTAGCCCAGATATGGCTAGCCTCCTGGGGACATCACTACTCTCATCAACCACCTGGTACCCAGACTTCACATTCCTCCCTCTTGTTGTTGCTCAGTCATGTCCAACTCTTTGTGACCCCATGGACTACAGCACACCAGCCTTACCTGTCCTTCCCTATTTCCCTGAGTTTACACAAACTCGTGTCCGTTGAGTCAGTAATGCCATCCAACCATCTCATTCTCTGTCATCCCCTTCTTCTCTTGCCCTCAATCTTTCCCAGCATGAGGGTCTTTTCAAATGAGTCAGCTCTTCACATCAGGTGGCCAAAGTATTGGAGTTTCAGCTTTAGCATCAGTCCTTCCAATGAATATTCAGGGTTAATTTCCTTTAAGATTGACTGGTTTGATCTTGCTGTCCAAGGGACTCTCCAGAGTCTTCTCCAGCACCACAGTTTGAAGGCATCAATTCTTTGGTGCTCAGCCTTTTTATTCACCAGCTCTCATGTCCGTACATGACTGGAAAAAATTGTAGCTTTGGCTACATGGACCTTTGTCAACAAAGTAATGTCTCTGCTTTTTAATACCCTATCTAGGTTTGTCATAGCTTTTCTTCCAAGGAGTAAGCATCTTTTAATTTCATGGCTGTTGTCAACATCTGCAGTTATTTTGGCACCCAAGAAAATAAACTCTATCACTGTTTCCATTGTTTCCCCATCTATTTGTCATGGAGTGATGGGACCAGATGCCAGGATCTTTGCTTTTTGAATGTTGAGTTTTAAGCCACATTTTTCACTCTCCTCTTTCATCTTCATCAAAAGGCTCTTTAGTTCTGCTTCACTTTCTGCCATTAGGGTGGTATCTTCTGCATATCTGAGGCTATTGATATTTCTCCTGGCAATCTTGATTCCAGCTTGTGCTTCATCCAGCCTGGTATTTCACATGATGGACTCTGCACATAAGTTCCAACAGCAATGAGAGTGAAGGGAACTCCACTGAGGACTTCTTAGGAAGGTCAAGGAGAGGGCTGTATCACACACTATACAGAAAAGTAGATCAGCAGTTCAGCTTTGAATACTCACTTTCCTTGCCAAAGCCCTCCACCCAGATACTGATAGTCTGACCTCCTCTCTTTCCCACAGACCCATCCCTTTTTGTGTTTCCAGTAATGCGGATCTAGCCATAGCCTTGAATATCCTACAAAGACTTGAGAGCTAGCTAGTCCTAGAGCCCCTATGAAAGCATTTCCACCACCATACCTATTGCCTAGTCATGCCTCTGGCATCAAAGCCACATCCTTGAGCATCTCATCAAAAACTCTACCCAACAGGTCTAAAGTCCTCCTGTGGATGTGTGTGCACATTCCATCAAGAACATAGCATTATTTCAATAATGATGCTTTTGATTGTCCCATGACCAAGTTCACTTGGCAGTGAACTCTAAAATAATAGCTGAATTTTGTCCCATGCTCATCATGACAGCCACTAGGCCAAGTGCTCCACATGGATTTTTTCATTCATTCTCATGACAAACCTTTATAATTAGGGATCACCACTGCCCTAGTTTTAGAGATAAAACCCCAAGGTATAGAAAGTTAAGTAGTTTGCCTCCAAATCATGCAGAAAGTCTCAGGCCTGGCATTGCAGCCTGTTTGGCTCCAAAGCCCACAGTCTAAAGCAATAGACCACAAGGGCAAAGACTGGGTGGTTATCAGGGCCCATTTCTGACCCCCTTGTACAAAAAAGCCCCCATAATAAAGGGATATTGACTGTTTGCTGAGGAGTCAGATTTGGTTGGTCTTATTTCCTGTCTTCTATTTTAGAACACCTGTTCCCCTCCTTTCCGTTTCATCATTTAATTCAACTCAGAAAAAAACCCAACACCTCACATATGGAGTTGTCTATCATGTGCCTGGGCACTGTGCCTGGCAGTGGAGAAACAAGGAACTAGAAGGCAGAGTCCGTGTCCTTATGTGTGAAGGTCGCTGCAGGTAAGAAAGACACAGTATCCAATAAAGTAGAACACAACACTGAAAATGCCACATGAGAGGCCTTAGAATATGGAGATGACCCTGCAGGTGAGGGCACTCCCTCTGGTGGGAGAGGTAGAGAAAGGTGCTAGGAAGAAGTGGTAACTGGGCTGGACTTGAAGGAAATGGGGAATGGAAAAGAAAATAACTCTCAGCTAGAGAGTCACAGCACTGTGTCCCAGTTTCATCCTGCTGTGTAATAAAGATGGGATGGAAGAAGGAGAGCAGTCAGAGGAGGAGTTCAGGGGAGATCAGCTTGGAGCAGCCTGATACCCAGTCAGCAGCCTGAACCCCCAGGAGGGAGACTGGGAGTCAGAGAGGCACCTGAACAGAGATTGTTTAACTACATCCATATAGTTTCTCTTGGCTAATTCTCTAAATTTTCATGACTTGAGATAAGATTCCCTGATTTGTCAAATTGAGGAATCCACTTTATTCTCTGGGTATATTTACTCAAGTCCAATTAGGAGTAAGAAGCCGGTGTTGCCCACCAGCTATTTCTTTCCATCTACCTTTTTCTGACCTCTTTCTCAGAAAGAGTTCAGGATCTCTCATCTCAGATTTACAATTTCTTGCTGAGATTTTAGAAAATTTGGAGTTTGAAAGAGTGTGGCACAGGGCAGTAATTTTCCAGCTAGGGATGTTTTCACTGGGCCATGTTCTCTGTTCAGCTAATTATCTTCCAAAAAGGCCAGGAATGAGTCCACCTGACCCAAGGGTAGCCTCAGTGATGTGTGGGCCCTGAGGGGATGGCATCACCATTTCTTTAAATTCTGATCTATAAAACCAGATGGGAGAGTAGGCAATTGTGTCTCCAAACCATCACAACCCAGGTATTGGCTGACACACAATAAATGCTTGCCTGATGAATGAAGGAACAAACAAATAAACTGGTGAATGAATGAATGAAATGGAGAGCAGGAGTGAGACAATTTGCATGTGGCCAAATAAATCTGAACTTGTTTAAATTGTACACCTTCAACCTCAGAAAAACTAAAGAAGCTCAGACAGTTCATTATCCAGTCTTCTCAGAGGGGTCCAAATGGTGAAACTACAGGGGATAGCCCAGGATCTGGTTCCTGGTGATGAGAATGTAAAGGCCTGAAACTGAAGCTATTAAAATCCAACATGAATAGCTCAAGACCAGCAAAGCAACCTCCTGAGTGGAGTCTTCTTTCTGCCTCCAGTCTATCTCTACAACAGTCTATTGGAGTTCCTCTTCTAAGAGAGAAATCAGATGAAATCTCTGTGGTGGGAAACAATTCCCCCCACCCACCTATCCAAAAAAAGGGGATTAACATTGACAAGAGCCTACAATATGCTGTGACTGTGCCAGGAATTTCTACTTCATCTTATTTCATTCTATCAACAGCCCTCTGGGGTGGGCATTATTTTCTCATCTTATAAACATGGATGCTGAGACTCCGAGAGGTAGACTAACTTGTCCTTAGTCATAGAGACAACAAGTAATGGAGCTCGGAGTCAGTTCACTCCAAACCCCAGGATGTTTCTACTCACACTGCCAGAAACCTTTCCACTGTACCACAATTCCTAGAAGCCTACTGCAGGCCCTATATGAGTGCTTTCAGCCCACATTTCCAACCTTATCTCCCTCACTCCATACCTTTCTCTCCCTGAGCTCCTGCCACAACCAGCCACGCAACATTTCAGGAATGTCCATGAGTTTCCAGGTCACAGACGTTTTGCAGTGCTGTCATTCTCTGGTCTGTATTCCTTCCCCCCTTTCCCCACCTGACAAACTCCTATTTATCCCTCAAGACCTAACTCAAATAGCCCCTCCCTGTGAAGGATCACTCTGATCATTCTCCCCTACCTAGGCAGTTGATGGTCTCCTGCCCCCGGCTCCCATTGCCCTTGGTACCTACCTCCATCATGGCAAGCAGATGTCAGTCTCATCCTGTTTGACATCCTGTTAGCCACAATCCCATGTTTCAGAATCCACTGCAGGCAAATTCTGTGTGCTGCCAGCCCTCCAGCTAGGCAGATGCCACCCTCGCTCTGTAGGAAACACTCACACAGCATTCCCTACAATGAAATCAGGCAATTGTTTTAAAACAAAATCCTTTCCCAGTGGAATTAACCATCAGGTGAGCTGTAGTTTTATTCACAGTGCAGTATGTGAGTATGAGGTGACTTTTCCCGTTTTGCACAAGGCGCTGCATTCCTCTTTTTTTTTTTTTTTTATTATGACTATGAAATGTATGGGCTATGAAACCTTGACATTAAATTAGCCTCACACTGTCCCTGCTCCTCCCACTCTTGTGCTATGAATAGTAGACTGTGCTGAGAGCAGGACAAATGAATCAGTCGTGACACCACTTTACCAGGGAGGCTGAAGCTCAGGATTATGGAATAGCTGGTGGAGGGTTTGTGATCTGCACACAAGCCACTACATCATTCATTTTCTGCTGATATTGTTCTTTTGTCTAGAATACTGTGCTGCCTTCTGTGCACCTGGTTGAGCTGGTCATGAGGATAATAACTATGATTTCTAATATAATCATAAATAGCTATCGTTGATTGCTTAATATGTTCCAGGCAATTTTGTATGTTTTGCCATGCTCCCTTCACAACAAGCTTGCAGATGTAACGGCTTTGTGGTTAAAAACAGGTTCTGAAGTCAGACAAATGTCGATTTAAATCCTGACACTCCACTTCCTCACTGTGCGGCCCTGGGCATGTCACTCAAGCTCTCTAAGCCACAAAATCCTTGTGTGTATAAAATAAAAGTAACAAATATATCTGTCCTTGAGTTGCGGTGAGAACTACATTCATCCCTCTTTGAAAGAACCAGTAAGTATTTGTCATCTTACTGTCTCTGTTCTGCAGGATGAAGAAACTGTGGCTCAGAGAGGTAAAGCAGCAGGCCAGCTGTTACACAGCTACTAAGTGGTAAAGTTGGGATTGAGCCCAGATCTGTCTCTTTCCAATGCAGCACAGCGATACTGTGCGCTGTTTAAGACCTGCTGCTTGCTAAGCTTGGCGATCTTAAGCAAGTCACCTACCCTTTTCTCTGTGCCTCAGTCTCTCCATTTATAAAATAAACATGATGGGTTTGTTGTAACAAATAAATGTGTTGGTATATGTTCAGCTTTTGGAAGAGTGCCTGAGACACAGTAAACACTGTGTGTTTGTTATTACAATGATTCTTTTGATTTTCCTAATTTTCCAGCACTGGGTCCGGTTGGACTCTCATTACAATAGTTAGGGTCAGTGCTGGTGGAAATTCAGGCAGTTGGTCTGGAAAGTTCAGCTCTTCCCACTTCTCTAAGTTATTTCCCAGGTCTCTCAGTCCTCTCCAGGATAAACATTCCTACTTTCTTCAACTGCTCCTAATGACACTGTTGTAAAAACTGTCACCACCACTAACCATGCCCTGGTTGTTTCATCCTCTAGAGCAGGGTTTCTCAGGCTTGATAATATTGATTATTTGTTGATAATCTGGAATTTGTTGTGAGAGGCAGGGGCAGAGGCAGGGGCAGTCCTGTGCTGTGTAAGATGTTTAATAACCCTAGATTCTACCCACTAGATGTCAGTAGCATTCCCTCCCAGTGTGACAACCAAAAGTCTCCCCAGACTTTGACAAATGTCCCCTTTTTGACCAGATGCAGGTCAAAGTCACCCCCAGTTGTGAAGTGCTAGGCATAGAGCTTGACCTCCAAACAGACAATTCCTCAGGATAAAGGCTGGAGCTGGATGTGCAACACTTCTAGTTACTGCATCTTTTAAGGCGCTTACCTTAGCTTCTTAGACTGTAAAGCAGCTGTGTTCTGTTATTGAACTTGCTGACGGCTAAGACCCCCAAGTCTTTTTCACGGTGCTGCTCCCTGAGCAGATGGATTTTTGACCTACAGTGCTTCTCTTCCTCTGAAATGTGTTAGGGACTGCTTAATGGTCCAGCCTGTATGTGATCACCAGGGCAATGCCCTTTCAAAACCACCTT
Source organism: Antilocapra americana (assembly GCA_007570785.1). Taxonomy (NCBI): domain Eukaryota; kingdom Metazoa; phylum Chordata; class Mammalia; order Artiodactyla; family Antilocapridae; genus Antilocapra; species Antilocapra americana. The sequence goes on from ML663009.1 coordinate 12,501,719, forward strand.
CCCCCAGTCCCAGGTGTGGCCACACTCTTCTATTCTTCTATCCCCAGTAGTCTGTAAGCCCTGTTCCAAACACTGTGGCCCTAGAAATTACCCTGGATCTTTCATTAAAACTCTTCTGAGAGACTTCCTCATGGTCCAGTGGTTAAGACTCTGCCTTTCAATGAAGGAGATGCCGGCTCGATCCCTGGTTGGGGAATTAAGATCCCACATGTCATAGAGCAATTAAGCCTGTGCACCTCAATTACTCAGTACCCCCATTCTGGAATCCATGTGCTACAACTAGACAGCCCACGTGCCTCATCCTCTGAGCCCGTGAGCCAGAACTACTGAGCCCATGTACCACAATTAGAGAGTCTATGCATCATGAAAGATCCTGCATGGTGCAACTGAGACCTGATGCAGCCAAATAAAAAAAATAAATATTAAAAACAACAACAACAAATTCTTCTTCCCCAACTTGGTCTCCACTGTGCTTTGTTTGCATCCGATGGGCTGTTTGTCCCAGAGGATTGTCAGCTGTTTGAGAGGTACCAGAGCAGACAGGGAGAAATCCTACAGTTCCATTCATCTGCTTAGTGCTAAATCTGTCCTCATGAATGTTCTTTTAATCAAGTTATGTCCTGACCAGTTCATAAACCCTTCAACCTCTCCTTGTGTCCTAGCACATCGACACTCAACAATTCTCCCTGGCACTGAATGGCCTCCACACATTGTGTCCACTTACCCATCTAACCTATCTCCAGATCCCATCCTCCAATTTAGTCAGCTCACTGCTTCTGCCCAGGAACAAGTCTGCCTTACAGTCCACAAATAGCTGCTTTCCTAACCTGAAACACCTACCTCATCCTTAAATCCTAGTCATCTTCTCAGTCATAGCTTAGCTCATATTTAGCAGCTATAGATTCATTTTAGAATGAGACAGGAAATAAAATGCAAACCCTGTTTTCACAGCTAAGTCTCTCCTTTGTTCTCTAAGGCAGAGTGGTGGGGTGATTGCTGTGGGCTAGCCAATCAGACAGGCATGGGTTCAAATTACAAGTCTGTAGATTTTATAACACTGTGACTTCAAAGAAATTACTTCACCTCCCTACCTCAGTTTCCTTGTTTGTAGATGAGGCATTTACTTATATGTTTGTGCCTGTAGGAGAGGGTAGCTAAGAGCAGTAACGTAATGCATGTAAAGCATTCAACCCGGAGCCCAGAATAGAATAAGTCTTCCAGAAGCATCAGCTGGTATCAGATCTTCCCTGAGCAGTCCATTTCCTACTCATCTTCTTTCTGAATTCCTATGGGCCATACACTATATGCCACCTGATATTGTTGTTGTTCAGTTGCTCAGTCATGTATGACTCTTTGCGACCCCATGGACTGCAGCACACCAGGTTTCCCTGTCCTACACTGTCTCCGGGAGCTTGCTCAAACTCATGTCCAATGAGTCGGTGATGCCATCCAGTCATCTCATCCTCTGTTGTCCCCTTCTTCTCCTGCCATCAATTTTTCTCAACATCAGGGTCTTTTCTAATGTATCGGCTCTTCACATCAGGTGGCCAAAGTATTAGAGCGTCAGCTCCAGCATCAGTCCTTCCAATGAATATTCAGAGTTGATTTCCTTTAAGATTGACTCGTTTGATCTCCTTGCAGTCCAAGGGACTCTTAAGAGCCTTGTCTAGCACCACAATTCAAAAGCATCAATTCTTTGGTATTCAGCCTTCTTTATGGTCCAACTCTCACATTCATACCTAACTACTGGAAAAATCATAGCTTTGACTATACAGACCTTTGTCAGTAAACTGATGTCTCTGCTTTTTAATAAGCTCTCTAGGTTTGTCATAGCTTTTCTTCCAAGGAGCAAACGTCTTTTAATTTCATAGCTGTAGTCACCATCTGCAGTGATTTTGGGGCCCAAGAAAATAAAGTCTGCCACTGTTTCCATTGTTTCCCCATCTATACAACATGAAACAATGGAACTGGATACCATAATCTTAGGTTTTTTTGAATGCTGAGTTTCAGGCCAGCACTTTCACTCTCCTCTTTCACCTTCATCAAGAGGCTGTTAGGCTCCTCTTCACTTTCTACCATGCATATCTGAGGTTATTGATATTTCTCCTGGCAATCTTGATTCCAGCTTGTGCTTCATCCAGCCTGGCATTTCACATGATGTACTCTGCATATAAGTTAAATAAGCAGGGTGACAATATACAGCCTTTCCCAATTTGGAACCAATCTGTTGTTTTATCCCTCCTTTATATACTGTCTTTTATTATTCACTTGTATGGATTTAAGGCTTGGTTGTGTCTCTCCAAATAGACTGTTTAAATACCCTGGTGCCAGGAACTCACTCACTGGACAAAAGTCTGTAGTGTACTCACTATGAGCTGTGGGCTAGGCCTTGTAGATGATATGTGCGTATCTACAAGATATATCAAGTTTGGACCCTGGCCTCTAGAAATTTATGATTTAGTGAGGAAGATAAGATGTGTACAATAAAGAGTCATAAGCACGTAGACAATGACTAGGGTCACTGGAAAGATGTACAAGTCCAAAGGCAGGAAGAATCCCTGTTGCCTGGGAGGATCGGGAGAGAATCTGGAATCAGGATCAGGAAATCTGGAACTTACAGAGACAGAGGATGGTGAGAGAATGCTTCATGGGATGATGGGATGGGTTAGGCAAAAACTTGGAGGTGGGAAGGCAAGAAGCTCCCATGGGAAGCTGAGTAGTTCTATGTGACTTTAGCATGAGATCTGAGAGAGGCAGCAGTGGGAGATAAGTTTGTGAGACAAGAGGGGTCTTGAATATGAGACTGAAAAAGTTGCACTTCATATATGTGGGGTGGGGAACAACTCAAGGCCTGAACCAGGGGAAGGCACGCTCTGAAGGATGGGAAGATCATTTATGAGACCACAGCAGCAATTCACATATGAGATGGAGGGAATTAAGTTAGGGCAGTGGCTATGAAGATGGGAGAGAGGGATAGATGTGGGCAAGACCCTGTGATGTGGCAAGGACACAGATTCCTATGTGGTCTTCACTTTACCCCCTGCAGTTGATTCTTCTCACGACAGCCAGAGGGACCCTGTGGTGTTTGTATACCAGGACACATCACTTTCCTGATCAAAACCTTCTAAAGGCTCTCATCACGCTTAGAACTAAATCCAGTCCCCTTTCCAGCACAGTCTGTATGTACCACTTCTCTGACCTCATCTCTTTATTTTCAACCTGTCACTTGATGCATTCCAGCCACTGAGCTTTCATTGCTCCTCAAGTATGCTCCCACTCCAGACCATTTCAAGGGCTGTTCCCACTGCCTGATACATTCTTTTCCCAATATCCACATAGCTGAATCCTTCACCTCATTGTGGTCTTTGCTCAAAGCTACTTCCTCAAAGACACCTTCTATAATGAAAACAAGCAGCATCTCCACCTCTCATTTTTTATCTGCTTTATGTTTATTGATAGCACTTACTATTTACTACCTGACATTATAATACACGTTGATGTGTTTACCATTGGGCATCCCACTAGGATGTAAGTTCCTTCAGTTTGAGTCCTTGCTATATCCTCAACATCAGTGTACAAGTAAATAAAGGGGGATGTCAAGGAGACACCAGTATTTCCAGTCTGGGTTAATGGTAGGAGCACCACTGATCAAGATAGGAAATACAGGAGAAGGAGGGATTCTGAAAAGAAAAATGAATTCGGTTTCTAACATTTAACCTGCAGTATCAGAAAGAGACCCCAGTGTATAATCTAAGATGGTAGCTGGGAAAAGGACTAGGATTCAGGAAGGTATTAGGATTCAGGAGTTAACCACAGAGAAGTGATTACTCAGCCATGAGACTGAATGTGCCAAGAGCAGAGCACCAAAGACCCATCTGTGAGGCACACCCAAAATGAGGAAACAGGCAGAGGAAGAGAGGTTTTCATTAGCCGTCCCTTGTTCTTGGGAGTCAATCCCAAACCCTCTTCATGTCCTGCAAGACCTTGCTCAATCTGTCCCTCTCTTTACAGTTCCTACCTCATCTCCCCACCACCTTCAGCCACACTGGCCTGCTTTCAGTTTTTTTAATTTGCCAAGCACCTTCTCACCAAACCTTCACAGCTTTCCTTCATTTTCCTGGAAGCCACCCCTCCAAATTCTCCAGTCCTCACCCAGCTGACACTTATTCATCCTGCAGATCTCAGCTTAAATATCACTTCCTCAAACTATCCTTCCTTGGCTTCCCTTCTCTGTCTTCCTCCCTGTTATTGTTTTGTAAGACTCTTGCAAGTAGGTGGCTACACACACACACACACACACACACACACACACACACACACACACACACACACACACACACACACACACACACATGCAACAGGTAACTGATACAAAGAAAATAGACGATTGTTTGTCTGATGTCTGTCCTCTTAGACCATACATTTTCAGGTGCCAGTGGGCTAGTGATCGTGCCTGTGTAAGTCACCACCATGTCCCCATCACCTAGCACAGTTGTGGTTCATAATAGATCCTCAGTTAAAACACGCTGAATGAATGAACTGAAAGAGGAGCAAGAGAGTTAGGAGGAGAACCAAAATTGTACAGTGCAGTCAAAGCAGATTTCTCAAGCAGAACAGGATACTGGCAACTATCCAGTGCTGCAGCTGAGCATGGCAGATGGAAGATGAAGGAAAACCAAGAATCCAAGGGCCTAGATTGTCATGGCTTTATGAACTCAATTTAAGTACAGTGATGAGAGAGAGAGACAAGTGGTCAGGCCTGACAGCAAGGGATGAAGGAGAGAGTGGGGAGGAGAGAAACAGAATTGGCTAGTGTAGACTACTCTCCAGGGAGATAAAATTAAGATGAGAGGGAAAATGGAGGCTGGAATTCTTAGCAGAGTCACAAGAAGGGATTTGAGGGTAAAGGAACTTCATGTTTTTATCTCAGTAGAAAATAGTCAAAGGGAAAGATAAAATATCAGAAAACAGGTAGGAGATAACTGAAGGGACAAAGCACCTGAAGAGAAAAGGAACAGGATTGAGGACTCATGTGGAAAAGCTGGAGGTGGGAGTTGGGGGAGAAGACTCAGAAAATCTGGGCAGGTGTCACATGCTGCACGTGCTCCCATCCGTTCAGTGCTTTCTAGAAGTCCCTTTGAAGAGGATACTATTATCAGGCTCACCTAGGGGTGAGGAAAGAAAGATTTCATTAAAAAGAGTGTTCCAGGACACAAGACTACTTGATACCTGAGCTGGAATTCAAGTCCAAGGTGGTCAGTTTTTAATGCCCATGTTTTCCCATTATTCTTCATAAGTACTCCAAAGGATGAAGGTGAAGAGAAAGATTTTCCCCTCTGAGATGGGAAAGAAGGGAACATGGAGCAGAAGAGGGGAGTAGAGAGAGCTCCAGCAAGATAGCCTGTCCTCCACAGTCAAGGAGGAGGCACAGGCAAATTTGGAAAGTGGAGCTCAGCTCTAGAAGTTGGAAAGGTTTAGAAGATTTGCTAGCAAGTGAAGGAGGAAGCAAGTTGCAGATGATGAGAGGCTGGCCAAGCAGCAGAGAGGGTCCTTCTGAAGTTGCACCAGGGGAATCTGGAGTGGATCAAAACAGCGTAGTTTCCTGAACTTCCTCAGCAACGTGAAGAAGTAGATGCAATGGGAAGTGTTTGTGCGGGCCTAGAAGTTGGCAAGGGGGTGGATGAGGAGACTGCAGCAGAAAGACAACAAAGCCAGAGAAGGAGCAGCATTTTTGCAGTGACTGAGTCTAGGGTCAAGACTGAGCTGATGTTAGAGACATTAGAAGAGAAAGGATCTTTGTTGTGAAAATGGAGGTTTTGAGGCCAGCGCAGTGGAGAGGTCATCAATATGAGAATGGCAATCCTTCAGGGAGACAGAAGGAACTGGAGAAGTGAAGGCCATAAGCCTGGTGGGGAAATTCTTGAGGAAGGAGGGGGACATGCCCAAAAGGCAGTAAGTCATGGTACCTCGCTGATGTCTCTAAGTCATGGCCAACTCTTTGCAAACCCATGGACTGTTACCCACCAGGCTCCTCTGTCCATGGGATTCTCCAGGCAAGAATTCTGGAGTGGGTTGCCATTTCCTTCTCCAGGGTATCTTCCTGACCCAGGGATTGAACACAGGTCTCCTGTGTCTCCTGCTTGGCATGTGGATTCTTTACAACTGAGCCACTGGGAAACCAAGTCATGGCACAAGGGAATGCTAAATGGAGGGAGTGGACTTTAGAAGAGGGAAGGCCATTGGCAGACAAGGATAAGCCTATGGTCTGTGATCTAGCAAGAAAGGCATGTGCTTATCAATTCCCCAAGAAGAGAGAGCAAGAGAGGTGGAGCATGAGTGGCCTCTGTGGAGAACTCAGTGAAGAAAGCAGGGTCTTGAGAAGGCAGTCAACTTCCCTTGAGATAGTGGCAGTAATGCTTGAGGAGATTACTGACTACCCAGGGAAGCTCATCCTTATGCAAAAGCAGAAGTTCTTTGGGCTTAGAAGGACAAGACTGAATTTATAAAGGAGTGAGGTAGCAAAGAGATAGGAATAACAGTATCTGAGGCTGTGCTCCAGCTGCTGAGTTTAAGTCATAGGGACCAATTTTCTCCAAAAATAATTGTTGAGGACCTATGTGCTCAGTTAGAATACAGATAAGATGCAGTTCACCTTCTCAAGGACCACTATTTAACAGAGAAAACAGATCCGTAGTTTCATGGTTAGAGTACAGTCAGATGGCTTAGGTTCAAATCACAGCTTTGCTGCTTTCCACTTGAAGTAGACAAGTTATTCAAATTCTCTAAACCTCAATTTTCTCATCATTAAATGGAGATAAGAATAAACCCCACCTCAATGGCTTGGTGTGAAAATTAAGCAAGATGATAACATACAATGAAGTTAGCTTGAAACTCAGTTCTCATCAATGCTAGTCATTAATATTAGAATAAAAAGAAGTGCTGAATTTTCATGATAGACAAAACATGGAAGCAACCTAAATGTCTATTGACAGACAAATGAATAAAGAAGATGTGGTAATATACACAGTGGAATATTATTCATCCATAAAAAGAATGAAATAATGCCATTTGCAGTAACATGGATACAACTAGAGATTATCATACTAAGTGAAGTAAGTCAGAAAGAGAAAGACAAATACCATATGATATCACTTCATTTAAATGTGGAATCTAAAATATGGCACAAAGGAATCTATCTACAAAACAGAAACAGACTTACAGACATAGAGATCAGACTTGTGGTTGCCAATGGGGAGAGGAGAGGGGAGAGGGATGGGCTGTGTGTTTAGGGTTGGTAGATGCAAACTATTACATTTAGAATGGATAAATAACAAGGTCCTAATATATAGCATGGGCTTCCCTGGTGGGTCAGTCCTAAAGAATCTGCCTGCGGTTCAGTCCCTGGGTTTGGAAGATCCCCTGGAGAAAGAAATTGCTCCCCACTCCAGTATTCTTGCCTGGGAAATCCTGTGGATAGAGGAGCCTGGCAGGCTACAGTCCATGAGATTGACAAAGAGTCGAACGTGACTTAGCAAATAAACACCAACAACATTTAGCACAGGGAGCTATACTCAATATCCTGTGATAAACATAATGGAAAAGAGTATTAAAAAAGAATGTATATATGTGTATAACTGAGATACTTTACTGTACAGCCAAGATTGGCACAGCATTGTAAATCACCTATACTTCAATAAAATAAGAAACAGGAAAAAAAAGGAAAAGTGCTGAGATGTAAGTATGACCAGTATACTTTTATTACTAGAGGAAATCCGGCGTATACTTGATTATTTCAGGGAAAGAAAGTTCTTCCAAGAAAAACCTAAAACTCAGAAGCCATAAAGCAAATGATGGTCATATTTACTGACATAAAAATGTGAACCTTGAAAACATGCACATCTTCTATATGACAAGACTTTATAAAGTGAAAACTAAATATTTGGAAAATGTTTAACCTCTGTAACAAATAAAACTTTATATGCATAATATTTTAAAAGCCATGTCAGTATTCAAATTCATAGAGACAGAAAAGATAACAGTGGTTGCCGGGGACTGGAGGGAGGTGGGATGGAGCATTATTGTTTACTGAGTACAGAGCTTCAGTTTTGCAAGATGAAAAGAGCTCCGAAGATGGATAGTGATGATGACTGCACAGCAAGGTGAATGTACTTAATGCCACTGAACCAAGCACTTAAAAATGGTTACAACATGGTCAGAATGACCATCATCAAAAAAATCTACAAACAGTAGATGACATGATCCTCTACACAGAAAACCCTAAAGACACCACCAGAAAATTACTAGAGCTAATCAATGAATAGAGTAAAGTTGCAGGATATAAAATTAATATACAGAAATCCCTTGCATTACTATACACTAACAATGAGAAAACAGAAAGAGAAATTAAGGAAACAATTCCATTTACCATTGCGAAAAAAAGAATAAAATACTTAGGAATAAACATACCTAAAGAAACAAAAGACGTATATATAGAAAACTATAAAATACTAATGAAAGAAATCAAAGATGACACAAATAGATGGAGAAATATGCCATGTTCATGGATCAGAAGAATCAATGAAATATCACTCAGCTATTAAAAAGAATGCATTTGAATCAGTTCTAATGAGGTGGATGAAACTTGAGCCTATTATACAGAAAGAAATACACCGATGTATATTAATGCATATATATGGAATTTAGAAAGATGGTAATGATGACCCTATATGCGAGACAGCAAAAGAGACACAGATGCAAAGAACAGACTTATGGGTTCTGTGGGAGAAGGTGAGGGTGGCATGATTTGAGAGAATAGCCTTGAAACATGTATATTACCATATGGGAAACAGATCATCCGTCCAAGTTCGATGCATCAAACAGGGCACTCAAAGCCAGTGCACTGGGACAACACTGAGGGATGGGATGGGGAGGGAGATGGGAGGGGGGCTCAGGATGAGAGACACATGTACACCCATGGCTGATTCATGTTCATGTATGACAAAAAACACTACAACATTGTAAAGCAGTTAGCCTCCAATTAAAATAAATTAGTTGATTTTTAAAAATCTACAAACAATAAATGCTGGAGAAGGTGTGGAGGGAAACTTCTCGCACTGGGTGGGAATGTAAATTGATACAGCCACTATGGAGAACAGTATGGAGATTCCTTAAAAAAAACTAGGAATAAAACTACCATATAACCCCAAATCCCAGTACTGGGCATATACCCTGAGGAAACCATAATTGAAAAAAACACATGTACCCCAATGTTCATTGCAGCACTATTTACAATAACTAGGACATGGAGACAACCTAGATGTCCATCAACAGATGAATGGATAAAGAAGTTGCGCTAGATATCAAGGATGGAATATACTCCACATAAAATGGAATATACTCAGCATAAAAAGGAATGCATCTGAGTCAATTCTAATGAGGTTGATGAAGATAGAGCCTATTACACATAGTGAAGTAAGTCAGAAAGAGAAAAACAAATATCATATATTAATGCAATATATGGAATCTAGAAAGATAGTGCTGTTGAACCTATTTGCAGGGCAGCAATGAAGATGCAGACATAGAAAACAGACTTGTGAACACAGTGCGGAAAGGAGAGGGTGGGACAAATTAAGAGAGTAGCATTGAAATATACATTACCATATGTAAAATAGATAGCTAGTGGGAATTTTCTGTATGACACAGGGAGCTCAAACCCAGTGCTCTGTGACAACCTAGAGGGGTAGGATATGTTTAGCGGTGAGAGAGATGTTCAAAAAGGAGGGGATATATGTATACATAGGTATACATGATTCATGTTGATGTATGGCAGAAACCAATACAATATTGTAAATCAATTATTTTCCAATTAAAAATAAATTAATTTTAAAAGGAAAGTCATAAATTAGGCCAAAAATGGTTAAGATGGTGAATTTTATGTTATGTGTATTTTATCACAATTTTTTAAAAAGCCATTACAAATGAGTAAAAAGTGAAATTTAACACTTCAATAGGAAAATGAATAATGGATGTAAATAATCACAGACAAAGGACAGGAGCGGTCATTAAGTATGAAAAACTATTCAATTTCAACAACAATCAAAGGCAGGAAAGTTTTGACCAATTAGATAACAAAGATGAAACACTGATAAAATCCGGTCATAGCTGTGAAGATTCAGACATTCTTACCAGCCATGGTGGGAGGGAAACGGGTACTGCTTTTTAAGAAGACAATCAGGCAGTCTCTCAAATTACAAAATGGGATGCCATTTGGTACAATAACAGAGAAAGAGCCACTCAAATGTATAAAGGGATTTATCTAAGTATTGCTTGTAATTTAGAAAAACTAGGAGCTTCCTAAAGAGCCATCAAGAAACTGATGTTTTAAATGATGGTACAAGCACATAATGGACCAATAACCAGCCATAGAAAGATCAAGGTTGTTCTCTTCCAACATGAAAAGAAAAATGAGAGTAATTGAAAAATGTCACTCCCTAGTATTATTGTGTGATCCAATTTTTACTTTCTTTTCTTTATTTAAATGAAAAGATGTTAATGTATTGTTGTAAATGCAGAGAAAAGAACTCAGTGGTACCAATGGCAGTCTGGGAACGGGAAGGGAGGATTTTGCTATGGACTTCATACACCTCTGTGGTGCTTGGTTCAGTTTTCTAGGAGCGTTTTCTAATTTTGTGGTGAAAGAAACAAATATGGGAAAATGTGGAAGAAATCAAAGCATTTTAGGAGCCCAGACACAGGAGTGACTAACAGCTTGGGGAAAGTGTCACAATGGAGATGGTGGCTGACAAGGTGCTGTGAGGTGAACAGGAATGTGCTAAAAGGAAAAGGTGATGAAAGACACTCAGGAGGAGGGAGTGGACACCTGGGAGACTAGGGGGAGTGGGCCAAGGAGCTGGCCAGGCAAGAAAAGGCACTGTTTGATTAAAGCAACTATCCTAAATTACAAGTGGAATGTTGACTTAAAAAGACTACAGTCGGCCCTTCGTATCTGAGGGTTCCGCATCCTCAGATTCAACCAACCGCGGATTATGTACTGTTTTTATTTCCCTTGTTTGGTTGAATCTCAGATGCAGAACCAGGGATGCACAGGGCGACTCTAGGACTTGAGCATCTGTGGCTTTTGGTATCCAGAGTGGTATTTCCCACAGATACGGAGGGTTGGCTGTACCTTCATTCACCCAAAAGTATTTATTCAGCACCTATTATTGTGTTCTGGATACAATAATAAATAAAACCCATATGAATCCTCTCTTTCAAGCTGCTCTCAGTCTAATGGGAGAAAACATCAAACACATTTAAATAAAATAATAAAATAAAAATAGTTTACATGGGCTTTGAAGAAAATGTCAACAGTACTAAAATGGTGACTATGAGGAGGCTGAGTCTAGGCAGACCCTTCGGAGGCAGGTATGTTTAATCTGAATCCTGAGGGATGAGAGCACTCACTTAATAAAGGGGTTGGGGGGAGGGGCCAAGGCTTTTTAGGCAGAGAACAGCATGTACAACACTAAGCAGAGAAATGGCTTATTTGAAAATGGAAGATAAGTCAGTGTGACTATTTTTCAAAATAACACCATGAACTGAGCTCACTGAACACCTGGAAATACCTGTGAACTTATCAGCTTTTGGAATTAAGTGGCACTTAAATTTTTTACTAATGCTGAGTTTTGTACTATAAGCTCCCCGCCCCCAATTTAATTTAATTAATTTATTTTTGGCTGCACTGAGTCTTCACTGCTGCACTCAGGCTTTCTCTAGTTGTGGCGAGCAAGGGCTACTGTTCCTGGGGGTGCTCGGGCTTCTCACTGAAATGGCTTCTCCTGTTGCAGAGCACGGGGTCTAGGCCTACAGGCACAGTAGTAGGAGCACACAGGCCAGTTACCCCTTGACGCGTGGGATCTTCCCAGACCAGGAATCGACCCCTTGGCCCTTGCATTGGCAGGCACATTCTTAACCACTGGACCACCAGGGAAGTCCCTGTAGGCTTTATTCACATATCAATAGGAATCTCTATATTTGTGGTGTGTGTGAGAGAGAGAGAGAGACGCAGAGAGAGAGGGTGGGAAGTTTGGAGTATAAGTATGCTATCTGTCTCTATTTTAAACAGTTAAACACAGAAATCAGTGCTCTCTGAAACCATTACTCTTTGAAATTGATTACCATAAGTTTCATTATGCAAGCCAATTGTTACTGAAAGTCAGATTGAAATTGCAAAAAGCTTCAAGGAAGGAGAGCATGGAGCTGGGGTACGGCATTTTTAAACTTCTGGCTATTATCTGAATAGCAAAGAGTATACTAATTGATATGCAAAACTCCTTCATTCAGTTAAACATTGTTGATTTTTAAGAGTCTCAGATGGAGCAAACACAGTGCGCTCACAGACAAGTGGGAAAAACTGACCCATGGGACAATCCCACACAGATAGTAACTGTTAGGAGAGAGCCTGCCTGTGGTGCAATGGAAACACGCATCAGGAGGCAAAGCACTCAGTGAGGGGTAGGACTGGGAGCCCTCCAGCAACAAGAGGTGATGTTGGGGGCTGGGCAGAAGTAGGGGAATCTCATTCCACATAGAAGGAGCAGCATGAATAAAGAAAGCAGAGCTGAGAGTACACAGTATTTTCAGGAAATAAGTAACAGGCACTTGTGGTGAGAAGGTCAGGGAGTGGCTGGTGATGAAGCTGAAAGTTAGGCAGAGAATCAAGGAATGAAGGGCCTTGAATGGCCTACGAAGAACTTTAGAATTTCTCCTGTAAGTGGAGGGGAGTAGGTGAAAGACCTCAAAGGTTTTTAGGAGGAGAGAAGTGATCAGAGCAGTGTTTAGATATCACTCTGACTGTGTGGAGGACAGACTCCCCACCCTCACCCCAGCCTGACCTCTGTACCCCATGGTTTTAACGGGGGATGGAGAAAAGCATTGGCCAGTCCTAGCTCTTCCTCCCTGGTAGGGCTGACCCTGCACCCCCACCCAGCCATTTTCCCTGGGAATGGTAGGAACCAAGCAGGTGGGGCAGCATCCTCAGGAGGCCCGGTTCACATCGCTACACCCCTGCAGAGGAGATGCCTGTAGGCCCTTGACAGGCTCAGACAGAGCTGAGCTGGCTTCGGATTGCTTCCTAGAGGGAGCGGAGAGGAAGCTCATCCTTTATGTGTCCAAGAGACAGTCCAGCTTGATGCTGGTTATTTCCTAAGTGGAGCTTTCTCGATGACTCTATATTTCAATTTGGGAAAGCCTTTGTCATTCAGGAGTTATTTTTCTGGCTGCAGATCAACAATGGCAAATATGGACACTGGGAACAGGCCCAGAGTCCCAAAATGATTAATATCCTGTGCTGTGAGATGTCAGAACGCATTGATAGCTGAAGCTTTTGGAGAGCCAGCCGTGCAGTGCGGTGGCAGTCAGCCCCTGGAGTCCTTTAGGGGGAAAGATGCTATAATTCCATGATACTGAGTCAATGAAATTGAAAAAAGGATCCAAAAACAAACCTCCGGGTGGACGTTCATTTTCAGGAAATGCTCTGAGTTGGTTCGCCGAGATCTGGTTGTCCACGGATTCTCCAGGCATCCTAGGCTGACTGTCCTCATGCTCTAGACTCAGTCACTTGCTCTGGTCAGTTGCAGTCATGCCCCTCCAGACTGTCACATATCAATTGCTCTGTTTATCTTATTGTTGGCCTGTTTTGGAAACACTCTCCTAGACTCCTGTGTGACTCATAGGTTAAGGAGCATGAGTAATTCTTCTGGAACTCACTTGGAACAGGAGAGAACCCTTCCCATTTGATTTCCGGTCCTAAAATAAGACAAGATAGTTCACACAGGATGCTAATTACTTTTCCTCTTCAACAGTTAATGTGGCCTACCCCTGCTTGGAAAACTGCCTTTTATTCCGTAGGGTTTAGAAATGCGAACACCTCCAGGCGTTTACTGGAATTATAAATGACACCAGAATATCATTTTGTTGTGATTAATTTTCCTGCTAAAGTTATAGTTGTTGTTACAAAGGAAACCTAAATGATCTGTCTTAATGAGACGTGAAAATGTGGAGAAGTAAACACGATTCCACCTCTGAATTCTTGTTGGGTTTTGGTGTAGGGAATCGCTCATTGTCCTCTCCTGCTGTTTTTGGCCTGTCCTTCTAAGCAGTGATGTAAACTCACTGAAGTTCTTTCACCCCAAATGGGTGTGGTCCCTTCTGGAACCAGAACAGTTTGGAGTCCACTTCCTGCAGCAGAGATGGTAAGAAAGTGGCTCTATGTCCCTTGGTTTCTAAACCAGCTTGAGAGAGTAAGAGCCACTTCCGAAGACCTGGGGATTGTATTGGAGAGCTTCTCAGCATTGCCAGCATAAAGGATTAGCACTGGTAGGGGCAAAACCTTGATGATAGACCAACCTCATACCTTAGGGGCTGGATTATAGGGAACCCTAATTTTGTATTTTGTATAGATTTGTACAATTTGAATTTTCTACAGTAAGTATGGAAAACAGTAAGGAACAAACAAAGACTGACCATGTTTATTTGGAAATGGTCTCTTTAATCTTTTCTGCCTTAGCAGCTGTGTGACTTTGGGAAAATTAATTAACCTCTCTGTCCTTACCTGTGAAATGAAGATAATCATATACTCCTCATAGCACTGTGGAACATTAAACATGTGTGTAAGTATTCATATCACAGGCACATGGTAACATTCAGTAAGCTTTTCTATTATTGTTGCTGATGTGGCCTGTTGGCAATGCCCAAGAACCTCTCTCTCTGAAACATAGGTATTGAGTGGCAAAGAACGTAACTCTCATCCTTTTGATGGAAGGGAGAGTATCAGTCCTAATTAGAAAGGCATTCTATTGGGAAGACACTGAAAGGGAAAAGTCAGTTCCCTGGTTTTCATATTTCTCCAACTCTTTCCTCCAGAGAGCAGCTCAAAAGACCGCAGCCTATTCCGCACTTCCTCCTAGTGTAAGTTAGATCAGGCCACTTGGCTTGTGAATCTCTCTGAAGGCTCCCTTTGAATGAAGTCATACTCCTTCTTATTCTCTTGCTCCCCCATGACCTGCCCGCACCCACGTCTGTCCTGGCTCCTCCACTCCCCTCCCCAGCTCACTAAGCTCTGGCTCCCAACAGGGCCTTGCATCAGCCATGGCCTTACCCCATCCTCCCATGGTCACTGTTCCTCGAGGTCGCAGCTTAAATAAAAGAGACTCTTCCCGGACACCCTTTCCCTTACTCTCTACCTAGCCCCCTGTATATTTATTTCATTGTACATATCACAAACTACAGTGTTTATTTTCTTGCTTGTTGGTTTTTTCTCTTTTCTGGAACGTAGGCTCCAGGAAGGCAAAGACAATGCTTGGGTTAGCACATTGTAAGTACTTGATAGATATTTGTGGAAAGAGGTATAGGAGAGAAAGGGAAGGAGGGGGAAAAAGGGAGAAGAAGGAAGGAAGAGAGATGGAGAAGAAACCATAACGGAAGGGAAAGGCTAAGTACTCAAATGGGTAGGTTTTAAAAGCCTGATGACTGGGAGAAGGTGGTGCCTATGGCAAAACCATTAATAGTTTGGGAGAGAGATTAAAGTTGGAGGATAAATTGACAAGTTCAGGGTTAGGGTCAAACATGGTTCATTTAAAGTGAAGGCAGGATACCTAAGTGAAATATCCAGCAGGTAAGATGGATGCTGTAGTGAGACTCAGGGCCAGGGCTGGAGTTACCAGTTGGAGAGTCATGAAAATATCAGCAAATCTGACAGAATGGAAGAAATCTTTGAAGGGTAGGGAAGGAAGAAAAAAAGAGATGCCACTTCTGGGAGCCCAAATCTTTGGGCTCCAGGGGTAATGTGATTGCAAAACCGAAATGTAAAGGAAGTCATGAAAAGCAGCATCAGGAATGGCGCCAGAAGCCTAATTTGACCCAATCTGGGAAATCTCAGCCAGCCCAGATGTGGACAGATCAGCAAACTGATGTCTCCAGGGTGTGACATCAGGGCCAAAGGTGAGAAGGAGGCTTCTGAAGAAGAGGCCAACTACAGTATGACATGCCTAAGAACACACTGCTGGCAGGGAAAGACTCTGCTTAGCTCTGTGGCTTGAACAATGTGGAGGTGATGATGATGATGACCAGCAATATTGTGTTTAGTGAAGTTTGTCTTTCCCTTCGGGGCTTTCTGCTTCCATTTGTCCCCTCACAGGTTGCTAGTGGTCGTTAGAGGTGCCACAGAGAGAACACAAGGGTAAGGTCTCTGGAGCAAGAGGACCCTGAGTTTGTGTCACCACCAGCATCTGTGACTCTGGGAACAGTTTCTCTCTGAGCCACAGCTTTTTCATCTTTTGGGTGAGGATGACACCTACCTCCCAGGGTTGTTGTGAAGATATTAGAGAGCAGCTGAAAAAGTCCCTCCCTGGGCAGATGTTAATACTCTTTCCTTCCCAAGGCCTTGCACTTTCTGCCTTTGCTCATTCTTATCAGACATTGAGATTGTGGTACAATTAAGTTAGCTCTTCTAAGGATATTGGGAGTTGTGGAATTCATTTTTAAATTATTCATCCGTTCTCTCCACAAACACTTATTGAATACCTACTATGTGTCCAGCGCTGGCCTGGGTGATGGATGTACAAGGGTGAACAAAACAGAGGCACTACACTACAGAGTTTGTTAGGGAAATCAGCTTTACTGTGCTAAAGTGCACACACAGAGGAGAAGACATGTAAAACTGCAGCGCCTCTGAGAATCACCTGGAGGGCTCGCTAAACCATTGATGGCAGGAGAGCTTGGGGGGAGAATGGATATATGGATATGGATGGCTGAGTCACTGCTGTGCATCTGAAACAATCTAAACATTGTTAATTGGCTATACTCCAGTATAAAACAAAAAGTTAAAAAAAAGAAAAACCCTGTTGGACTCCACTTGGCAGAGGTTCTGATTCCATAAACCTGGAGTGGAGTCTAGGAATTTACATTTCAGTCAAGTTCCCAGGTGATGCTGCTGCTGGCGTAACAAGCACTCTTTGAGAACTATTGGAATAAAATATTAGAAAGGAAGGAAAACAGAGGATTAATAGAGCATGAAGCCAGAGGAACTGGATACCTCTTATCTGTCAGATATGTTGTTCTCCTTGATTTCTCCTTGTATTCCAGGTAAGTGCACACAGTCCAGAGGAATCTGAAAGCATGGAAAACAGCTCCCAGCTGTTGGAGCCAAGCTGCCTTGGACCCCAGTCCACTCCTTCTCTGCCCACAAACCTCTCCGTGTCCTTCAAGTCGATCTTCAAATCAAGGCTGTTTTCTGACAGCTTTCTCATTTTCCCCAGGCAGATGTGAGCCATTCTTCACTCTCATAGCACTTAATACGTCTCTCTATTATGATAACTGTCTTATAGGACTATGAATTTTTTATTGACCCATATTCCCTACAAGACCATAAATTCCTAGATAGGTGGGACTGTGTCTTGTTTTGGTATCTCACTTAACACTTAAATATTTATTGTCTGCCAGACCAACTGGATAAATGCATGTGTTTAAAAGAGTTATTAAAATGTATGTGGTGCCAGGAAAAAACTATCACAATTGATATTATGTATAGATACTGAGAGCTGGGAGCAGCTACTTTCATGTCTCACAAAAATGGGTTCAGATCTTTGCTCCATCATTAGCCGCATCATCTGGGATAAACCGATCATTCTGAGACTCTATTTTAACATTGGTAAAATAAGGACAATAATCTTAGCATGTGAGGATTAAGTGAAATAATATGCCTAAAATGTTTAGCATGGTGTTTGCACCTAGAAAATATTAAATAAAATAAGATTCAGTATTTGATAAAATAAAGCAAAAAGAACAGTTGAAAAATGAAACTTGATTGATCTGGGTAAAACTACCACTGTCAGTTAAAGTCACTTACAATATTTGCTTAAAATCTCTATTTATGCCCAATTACTAAGCAACAAAATACTGTTTTACTTATCACTTAATAATATGTCAAATTAACTGTGATAATTATTTTTCCAACATAAAACTCTGTTCATTTGTGTTACTCTCAAGTCCAGGAGATTGAAGACTAAGGATAAACCATTTGACAAGTCAAGTTAGGAGACACAGCTTCGATCCCAGGTCAGGCAAATCCCCTGGAGAAGAAAATGGCTACCCACTCCAGTATACTTGCCTGGAAAATGCCATGGACAGAGGAGCCCGGCAGGCTATATTGCATAGCATCGACAAAGAGTCGGACGTGACTAAACACACACACATGATATATCTACCAGATTCAAAATGATTTTAACACAAAGTACCAGGAATTCTTAAATCTGAAGTCCTACAATTTTTTCCTCTATGTTCTGTGAAGCAAATGTTCAAATATACACATAACTCATTTTAGCATTTCCTTCCAAGGACATTTCCTTTACCAATGGATTCCCAAGCCTGTTCTTTCAAACAGGTTGTTGCTGTTTTAAAGGATAAATATTTTAAAATGGGCTGCACCTTGTGAGAAGAACACTGTTCAATAAATCAGGTTCTGCATACCAAGGAAGGAAAGAGTAAACAGGACTCTCATTGGCTGAGCCGGTCTCAAAAACAATAATGCATAGGAAACAGATGACAGCAAATTTCAAAGCACAGCAAAAGCCTCATAAATGCTGAACATGGAAGTCACACTTCAGCTTAAAATTTGCTGAAATAGAAATAAAAACATACATGAGGCCCTTTGGGTCTCCATGTGTACAAGAAAATATGAATGATGGGGTTCTATGACAGTCAGTTTTGACTCCTTTTTTCCAGGGAGCTTTTATCTCAAGATTCATTCTCCAGGCAAGCTCATCTACTGTACTCCCCTCAGTGTGTCTGAATGTGCACCAAGGACTTTTTTGCAAACAGAAACTTGGAGAGGGAAGCTTAAAAAGAGAGAGAACTTTCTGCTTTGCAGTTAATGGCCTCTTATTGCTTGCTTTGCAAAGCATAAGCAATCTAGAAGCATAATAGTAACTAATCAAGAAAAAAAAGTACTACTTATATATTTTTTGTTTTTCTATTCATTGTTTTGTTTTAGAGAAAATATATTTTTCTAGTGCAACCAATTTGATAGACCCTTTGTAGATTAAGAAACAAAATGAAATGTTTGTCTACCTTTTCAAAAGACTGTGTGTGGCACTTAATATTTTAGAATCTTATTTTCTAATCTCAATTAATCCATAATTTTCAGATGTAATGAATTGCAGGTAGTCAATTCAAAGCTCAAAGGTGAGCTTTTGGAAGGAAGTCTGAAATCACTTTCTAACGGGAAAAAGTTCTTTGCAATGGCTAGATTTTCATCCTAGTCCACACAAATCTAGTTAAGCCAGATATACTTAAAAGGACAGTAGGAATAAAAAGCACTGTGAAAGTGAAGTGTTAGTCACTCAGTTGTGTCCAGTTCTTTGTGACCTTATGGACTGTAGCCCGTCAGGCTCCTCTGTCCACAGAATTCTCCAGGCAAGAATACTGGAGTGGGCTGCTGTGCCCTTCTCCAGGAGATCTTCGCTGACCCAGGGATCAAACCCAGGTCTCCTACATTGCAGGTAGATTCTTTATTGTCTGAGCCACCAGGGAAGCCCAAAAGGTACTAAGGTAGGGCTATTTAAGGGACGGAAAGAACAGACATTGGAACCAAAGAGGCTTGAGCCCGGGTTGAATCCTAGGTCAGTTGCCTACCAGTTTTGCAATGTTGGGCAAGTAACTTCACCTTTCCTGGCCTCAGCGGCCTCACCCATAAAATGAGGATAATGCTCAGATTCCTGGGTTGCTGCTGTGAGGATAGCACATGGATTGGGAGCAGAGACTCTTGAGCCAAATACCAGTTCTGCGTTCTGGCTCCACCATTTACCTGCTAGGAACCTAGGACTTAACTCTCCGTGCATCAATTTCCTGATTTTATAAAATGAAAAAAAGGGACTTCCCTGATGGCCCAGTGGTTAGGAATTTGGCTTGCAATGCAAGGGATGTGGATTCCTATCCCTGATTGGGAAGTGAGATCCCACATGCCTGCATGCCGCAACTACTGGAGCCCAGGTGCAGCAGATAGAGAATCCCTGCACCACAAGGAAAAATCCTGCATGATGCAGTGAAGATCTGACACAGCCAAATAAATAAAATTTTTAAAAATGAGAATAAAATAGAAGCACCTCTAGAGTTGTTTTGTAGAATGTGTTGGGTTGAGTCACTATACAGAAAGTATTTAGAATAACACTTGGCATATGATACCCACTATGGAAGTGTTATTATGTGTGCTTTCTGCATCTTAAATAATCATAACAAATCATCTCAAGCTAAGGGAAAAAAAGCTATAGGTAGATAATAGGGTTACTTTCCTAAGAAACTTATTTGGTTTATGGTAATTTATCACTATGTATGGAAAGAAAATTTCATCCCCCAGAATGTGCAAATGGAGAAATGGAGAAAGGAGGATTGTGTCTAGCCAAAAACCACAATTTCACTTGGTTTAGAAAGAATGTCAAGTGTTACCTGTTCTTCACCAGAAGGAAAACAAGCAACAAGTCTCTGCAGTCAGACTTGGAAAGTATTGTTTTGAGAAAATGGAAAGGAGATCTCAGACATGCTTGGGCAAGATTATCATTCCACTGTCTTTTAATTACAATTATTATACTAAAAATAGTTGCATTGTATTTCATTCATTCATCATTGTTCAATAGCCCCATTTGTGGAATATGAAAATATGTGATGCCTGGCAAATGAAGACAGCTGGATACCCAAAACCCGGTCTGAAGTATTAAGTAGACTGAAAGTCTTAACATATTCTTTTTTTCTAGTATAGCAAAATTGTTGTTTATTAGATATACCCTTAGTTCCTCGGACTAGGCAGGGGCGGTGGTGGGAATGTGATTTTAAAAGGTAGGCTGCCTCTTTACCCCATGGGGGCCTGGTGTGTGATGGCTGCAGTAATGCAGTGTGTATGCAGTAGTGTAATGCAAGCAGCCTATTGCTTGTATGAGTTGCCTAAGGGACCTTGGAGACAGCCCTTTCCAGTGGGCACTCATGTCTGGCATGCTGCCCCTAGTCTAGGCTCCCGACAGATATGTGCAGTACATTTGGAAAGCCCCAGGGGACAGTGGCCAGGGTCCACATTGGCAGAGTTGCAATGTCCATTGGCACCAAGCTGTAGAACAAGGAGCAGGTGACTGAGGCCTTATGCAGGCCAAGTTCAAGTTCCTGGGCTGCCAGAAGATCCACATTTCCAAGAAGTAGGCTTTTACTAAGTTTAATGTGGATGAATTTGAAAACTTGGGGGCAGAAAAGTAGCTTATGCCACACAGAGAGCTGTAGGGTCAAACACATCCCTAGTTGTGCCCTGCATTCATAAAAGCCTTGATGCCGTCCCCTACTTACTCCCACCCACCAATAAATACTACTTTCCTGTCTAAAATAAAATAAAAGTCTACTTTTTCTTACATTAAAGCTGTATGGGAGGAAGATTTTGAAGTTTTGATTGTAATACTTAATTTCCATTTGGTAGGTGGAAAGAAAAAAAGTGGGGGAGGTTGCCAACTATTTAAGCTTCACCTACTTGGAAAGGTTAACTCATAAACACTGTAATGAACCAGGATTTGAGGCCAGCCATCCAAGGTGCCAATATGGCATCCTGTGATGGGAGAAGAGGATAGAGGAGTAAAAGAGGTAGGGATCATATGAGAACACCTAGCAATCTAGTCACCTAGTCATCTTCATTTTCTCAAACCTGCTGTTCCCAAGAAGCAGGAAGTCACTGAGAAAAAAATATACTTCCCTCATTTGGGTTCATACTGGGACCCTCAGTTAAGGCAATGACATGGTGTGGGATATGGACTGGGTTCTGGTATTATACTGTAGTGGTTCCTTAGCTCCGAATGTTCTTGGGCAGCAAAGTGTCTTCCCCAGAAGCAGGGCTTTAAGTTGGAGAATATTTGAAAATAAAACAACACTGAGCACTCCTAGTACACTGTTTAAGTTGTTTTGAATTCATCTTGGAACTGGAAATTTGCAATGCGGCTCTTGGTATTTCTCAGTTAATTTATTGAGACAAAAAGGGGTTTTAAGGCCAAAGAGCAGAGCACCTTGGAATTTTCCAGGGATCTCAGCCCAGTATGGCAAGTTATCTCAAAGGCTGTCCAATTTGAAGGTGGATAACTGGTGACTTTAACTAAGGAGACAAAACCAGAATAACATGAAGTGGTGCCAGAGAACACATAAAGTGTTCTGGGGCACTTGGCTCTCCTAGTTTCCTATTAAAATCATTTTGATTATTATAAACAACTTTGCAGAAAATTTACCCATAACCTCTTCAATAAAATTAGATTTATCTCTATGAATATTTACAACTTTGTCCATATGTACACATATATTTACAAACTTTTATTCACTTTGATATGATGGGGTTTTATTTTGGATGTGGCATTATTTATATTTTTCTTTGACTTTTTCTGTATAGTTCTGGTCTAACATTTTATTTAACATGTTAAAGGACTGCATAATATCATAACCAGTTGATAAAACAAATTACTTTTCTCAAAGGTGAATCAGCCTTCTTACTCGTTCTAGTTAGATTCTCTGACCAAAGCAAACCAAAAAAAAAAAAAAAAAACAACCTGTTTCTACTACAGCTTTTGGAAAAGCTTGTTGTTTGTTTCTATTTATATCCAATGAAATACTTTATGAGAACATATTGTCAACTCACTCTTAGGTAATAAACCATAAAAATTTAATAGTGACACATCTAAAAATGACAAATAATAGGAACAGTGCAAATAATTAAAGGGAAAATTAAAGATAATTTAGTTGTTTATAATGCAGTGGATTTTGCTGAAGTCTGATATAACCATGCTAAAGGCCAAAATGGCCCGACTGCTCTGCATTCTGGAATCTCATTCATTCATTCACTCATTCAACTGATATTTACACACCTACAATGTGCTAGAGTCTATTTTAAGTGTGGGAGCCACAGCAGTAAAAATACCCCTTCTCTCACATACCATTGAAGGTAACATGCAATATCTAAATGAATACATAAGAAAATGTCAGACAGTAAAAAGTATTTGAAGAAAAGCCAAGAAGAGAAGAGGCCTGGAGAGTGATGAGGTTAGGAGAAATGAGGAGGGTGGTCTGGGGAGCTTTTCTGATGAGGGAGGAATTGAAGGGAACAGTTGAATCCCCCATGTTTCTGTGGGAGGAGGTGTTTATATCCATGGAGGAAGAGCAGAGCACTTTTACATCTCTTCATTGTGTTTTATTTACTCATCCAAACAATATTTGACTTTGTGAAGGTACTATTTTGATAGCTGTGGGAGATAGGAGAGAACCATAGAGGTGTGGTATCTGCCTCACAGCGTTTATGGGAAGACAAGACATCACAAATGTAATAATGTTTTAAGAGAGGAAGCACAGGGTGCTTTTTACGCCTTGGAGGTCAGAGAAGGCTTTCTTGAGGAAGCGACCTTCAAACTGGACCAGCAGGTGTGAGCCAGCTTAGCATGGGCAGAGGCACCGAGACTGAGTGAAATTTACAAGCAGGGGAGTCCATGTACAACCTTGTTTTGCTGATAACTTTCAACTTTTGTCTCCTATCCAATCTCTCAAAGTCTAAGAAATAACATAATTTGACCATATTTCGTTGCCTCTCTCTGGCAGATGTACAAATGCACAAAGAAACGATTTGGCAGCAGATAAAGAAAAAGACTCAGCATGGGGGTAAAAATAATAATACAACTGAAAATAAATGACTCTATTGATATTCAAGATTTGAATATCTTTATTTACAGTAAGTTTTATTGTCAATCAATCCTTTTGATAGCTGGAGTGCCCTTTGAAACATGGGATTGGGTAATAAATTTTCCAAACACCACTTATCAAGCTATAATCATTTCCTGTTTTGTTTTAATTGGACTGTATATAAATTTTCTTGTATCTTTAACATAAGATTTATGAGAGAGAGAAATAGTCACAGGAGGGAAGAAAAAAACCCCAAAACCTGACAAGAAAATATATGTGGTATTCATTGTCTATAACAACTGATTCTTTGAACCCTGTGGGGTAATTATGTAGGGTAGGGAAACTCTGGGCCCATTCCATAAACCTATACTCTACAAAAATTATTAATAATAGAAGAAATTGGAGACAACGTGAGGGTTTTGCTTGTTGATGTATGATGACTCCATACAATGAAATAGCCTGTAGCCGTTAGACGTCATGTTGTAGGATAAGGCTTAATGACATAGATGAATGTTCACAATAGATTCCTTTTATTTTTTAATGTTTTTGGCCACACCATGAGGCTTGTGGGATCTTAGTTCCCTGGCCAGGGATGGAACCAGCGCCCCCTACATTGGAAGTGTGAGTCTTAACCACTGGACTGCCAGGGAAGTCCCACAGCAGGTTAATTTTAAAAAGAAGGATACCAAACAAAATTTCAGTGTGATAAAAGTTAGATTATAATATAACATGGTTATAAAGAAAACTCGAAAAGGAAATACATCAATATTTTAATGGGGGTTATATGTGCTTAATGAGATTATATATTATTTTCTTCTTTATGTTTATGAATTTTTTGTCACAAAAATGTATTAGTTTTATAATCATGTGGAGAAAAGCAATGGATGCCCTTTTTCTTTGCTCTTGTTCCTTTGTTTTTAATTGCAAAGAGAAAGGAAAGCTTTGAGTAGCGATCATTCTTTTAATGCACACCCATCTGTGTGCAAAATGGAAGTTTTCCTCAGGCAGATCAGTAGCTTTTCTACAAATGGAGTAAAGGACCCAGAGTTACTGCAGAGAATCCAAACAGGCTTTGTTGCCTGGGATAGTGCTTGGTGATTTTTTTTTCCCACATTTTTTAAATTGAAGTATAGTTGATTAACAATGTTGTGCCAATCTCCACTGTATAGCAAAGTGACTCAGTTATACACATACATAGAGTCTAAGGAGATTACTGACTTTTAAAGAAACAAAAAGAGAGGGAGAGCCAAATAAAATGACAGCTTTATAAGCAAAAATGCTTTAAAAAGAGTATTTTTTCTATTACAAATGTCAGGTTTAAATAATACCCCCAGAAGTATCACTTATGTCTCACTATCCTAACTTCTGACCTTTGAACTGGAATATGTATAGTGAATTATTTGTTTAGTTACTTTTGGCTGCGCTGAGTCTTGTGGCTTTGTGCGGGCTTTCTCTAGTTTCAGCAAACAGGCTACTCTCTAGTTGCGGTGCACAGACTTCTCATTGCCGTGGCTGCTCTTGTTGTGGAACACAGGCTCTAGGCACTTGGGCTTCAGTAATTTCGGCACACAGACTCAGTAGATGTAACCCGAGGGCTCTAAAACACAGGCTCAGTAGCTGTGGTGTACGGGCTTAATTGCTCCTCAGCATGTGGAAGCTTCCCAGGCCAGGGATCAAACCCTTCATTGGCAGACAGATTCTTATCCACTGCGCCACCAGGGGAAATCCTGGTGCATTTTTAATAGTGTGTTCTCGGCTTGTTTGCTGGTTGTCCCATTTCTTTTGCTCATGATGCGTGTGGGTGTGTGTCGGGGTCTATAGGTGGGCACACACATTTATATAATCCACTTTTCTTTTTATGGTCTCTGAATTTTGTGTAAAGCTTAGAAAGACCTTGCAAATTTATAAAAAATTTACTCACGTTTTCTTCTGATGTTTTTTAATAGATTGTACTTCTTACATTCAAATCCTAAATAATAGTTGGTTATATTTTGTTGTAAAGATTAGGGTAGAGAACAAACTATGTATTTCAACATGGCTAGCTAGTTATTGTAATAGCATTTATTGAAAAAAATTCATCTTTTTTTCCTGATAATTTAAAAGTCACCTTTATATCATACTCAGTTTTTACATCCATTGGGTCTATTTCTGGATGCCTTTCATTCACTTATTGATTTGTTTCTAAACCATGGACCGAGGAGCCTGGTGGGCCACAGTCCATGGCGTCGCAAAGAGTCGGACATGACTGAGCGACTTCACTGACTCACTGACCGACTACTTGAAAGGCTTGACTTAACACTTCACTTTGCTTTACTAACTAGAAACTTTCTCTTTTTTTAAAAAATTTGGAGCATGAATTTTAGTGATGCTCACTCTAGCAAAGCAGGGCAAAACTTATGCCAGTTTTACGAAGACAGTGTCTATTTGTTCTTCAGGGCTTCTGTTGGAGAAGCAATGTGGTTACTGGTGCTTTGGCTCCCTCTAGCAAACACCCCTCAGCCAAATGGAAAAACCCCTTTGACATCTGATCACCAACATCTCTGAAATCTTGGCCATGTCTGCAAACAAGATCTAATCTAAAGCCTAATTACACGGTCTAGGACACATTCCAAATAAGGTATTACTGCTTTCCCATTCTAAGCTGCTAGGACTATCTTATTAAAAAAAGAGTCAAGGAAGGTCATTAAAAAAAAATAGCTGAAAGCGTTCTAAACACTGGTTAACTCATCAATGCCTGATCGTTTCAAGTTCCCAGTTTTGTACACCAGATATATCCACCTTGGTTTAAAAAAATCAAAGTGCACCTACACAAATCATAAACCACTCTCAACTGGATCAGCTGTTATGATAGATGATTCTTTTCCTAATTTCCCCTTAAGTGACAAATGTCTTCAAAAAGTGATCTATACTCACTGGTGACATGTTGTCTTTACTGATTTTTTCTATGCTCGATTTTCCTAATATCCTACATTGATCTGGCTCTAGAAGCAGTTTCAGGGAAACAGCTTTTTTCCAGTCAATTTCTTTGTTGTTGTAACAAAACCTTTTGCTCAAATTCCCCTTATCTTGTTTCTACACTTGTTGAGATTTTCTTCCAGTGTTTCAAATCCAGCTTTTTACTTTCCTGCTCTCCTTCTTTTTCTCTTATTACTCTATATTTTCTCCTGTTCTGATTGTTCTTTCATTTCAGTGGGCATCTTTGGGGACTGTTGCTGAGCTCATGCCCCACTTTGACAATCTCTCCTGTTTCTTTCTCTCTCTCTCAGGGGTTGAGAGCATCCAGTGAAGGACCATGTACAAATGGGGTGGAGTAAAGAGCTACAGAAAAAGAGAATCATCAGGCAGATAAAGACCAGTCCAGAGGCCACACCACCCCAGAGGAGAAAATGGAAACTGCTTCATGCCTAACTGCTACATCCCAGTTCTAATCCTCTCTAAGGATATGCTGTGCTTCTTACTCTAGGATTCTATAAGCTACCATTGTCTCCTCCAGAGAATGGACTCCTCCCTCTTTGGACTAAGTTAGTGGAGAGGCTTCTGTTTCTTGCATTCTCTAAGTCTGAGATGACATCCCCATCTCTAGGGCATGCTCCTGTGCATTCTCCTTTCTTCTACATGAAACTCTAATCATTTGGAAATTAAAAAAAAAAAAGCTCACTGCCTTTGAATTGGTGACTCTTGAACTTATGTCTCTAACGTGTGAAGTTTCTTTGTTTTCCAAAGGAATCATCAAAAGGAAGAGATAATTTACTGAAGTACTTAAGAGTGTGAGCTCTGGGGTCAGACTGTCTAAATAGCCTGATATCTTCAGTTTCCCCATCGGTAAAATGGGAATAATAGAAGTAACTGCCTTATAGGAATTCGTGAAAATTGGGGTAATGCAAGAAGGCTCTTAGAAGAGTACTGGACTCACTGTAAACCTGCAGTAACTATTGTTGTCATGCTACCATTTATAGCAACATATTTCTACTTGGCTTTCCACAAGAATTTTAACATGTCTATCTCAGGACTTCTCAACTCCTTTCCAAAGACAGCAGACTGCATAACTTTCTGGTCCTGTCATTAGCTTCTCCACTCAATCCAACAGTCCTGGTCTGTTTGACTTCAGAGCCTGTGCTTATTGCATTTAATCAGTCATTCCCAAATTTGACTGCATCTCCGACCCCAAAGATATTTAACAGAATCTTCTAGATTGGGGCTTGAGAATTTGTATTAAAAAAAAAAAACTCTTCAGTTAATTCTAATGGATCTGATAACTGAATCAGAGTTTGAGGGATTACTTTGGATTGTGCTACTCTATTTTCACTAACATTATCTATAAAATGGATGCAGTAAATATCTATTTCATAGAACTTTAATTTAATACACATTGGCTCTTTACTGTTTGCCAGGCATTGTGCTAGGGGTTTTCTGTCTATTGTCTCACTTAAGTCTCACAACTATCCTGTGGAGTAGATACTAGATTATCTCTATATGGGGCTTCCCTGGTGGCTTAGATGATAAAGAATACCTGCTATGTGGGAGACCTGGGTTTAATCCCTGTGTTGGGAAGATCCTCTGGAGAAGGGAATGGCCACCCACTCCAGTATTCTTGCCTGGAGAATTCCATGGACAGAGGAGCCTGGTGGGCTACAGTCCATGGGGTCACAAAGAGTTCGACACAACTGAGTGACTAATACTTCTACTATCCCTATACGAGATACAAAAGAGGTTTAAGTTACTGGATAGAAGTTGTCTACCTAGCAAGTGTGGAGAGCCCGCATATTAATTGCTGGGGCCAATGTGACGTGAAGATTATATTAAATAATGTGGGCATCCAGTTCTTACTTGGACATTTTCTATGACAAAAAACTCAACTTATTAGGGCAGAAGAGGCTCTAGTTGTTTGAAAATTGAGTCATTCCAGAATTTCTACTCACAGGTTCCCCTTTCACCTTGTGGGGTCCTTAAAAGTAAGTCCAATTTCTCTTTCACTTGACAGCTCTTCAAATGTATGAAGACAGTTATCTTGTATCCCTGGGGCAAAACCTTATGCTTCCTTTAATCTTTCCTCCTATGACATAGTTCCCAGCCTTGTTACATCCTGGTCCCTCTCCTGGGCCTGTAGATAGTTTTTCTCTGCCAAGCCTTCGTTGGAGATGATACTCCACAATGCTTAATGACCACCATTGGGCAGCACTGTAACCCCATCTTGCTTTACATGTCAGACTTCTCTGGATCCACCTACTGCACAGCCTTGGGTCAGCTGGTTAAACTCTGAGTTTCAGTTTCCTCATTAGTAAAGTGGGATTGTCCAGATTAAGAGGGAGGATAAGGATTAAGAGGGAAAGCACCTAGCATACAGTAGATGGTGCACAAATGTCTGTACCTCCACTCTTCCTTCAGGTGGACAAGGGTTCATTAATCAGCATCTCTAGGTAATGATTACTTAACAAGTTTCTTACCCAACTAATTACATTAGAATCTAGATTTTTATTTCCTCATCTTGTCCACAACATCTTGTTAAGTAGGTTGCTAAAATCCCACTTACATAATGTGGTCACCTCACAAAATCAGGGCAGAGACAAAGTAAACAGCAATCAAATTCCACCTGCAGTTAAACTTAAGAAAAGTTGGTTAACCTGGCAAATGGTCACCATTCAGGCCACAAGCATGTACTGGACAACCACTATGTGCCTGGCAGTGAGCTGAGGACAGTCTACGGTTTTACAATATTTTAAATGCAGTTTCTGTGTTCAATGAACAAGGCTAGAAATCTAGTGTCTCGGAGAGTAGTCTGGGTCACAAGGTTGAGCTAAGTGATTTAAATCAATTTGTTCTCATATCCAGTCAACAAACATGCTAGGAATCAGGCACTGCCCCCCCGTCCCTCCATCTCACTCCCAGCTATGTGCTAAAGGTGAGGGGGTAAGAATAACAAAAGAGAATTTAGGGAGTTTAACATCTAAAAGAGTAGGGAGCTCTTTGTGCTAAAGGCCCTCTGTTAAGTGCTTGAGATGCAAAAATAAGATTCTTCGTCGTCTCAGTACTCAAGTTGTATCTTGTTATGAAACGTTTATTTTCTGCAACTATTTGTTTCCTTCCGTCTCACTCCTTGGACAGCTTTTCTACGGTAGAAACAGAGTCACTGGGAAGTTGTCGGCGACACAGTAGTGCGGCCACTAAAAGGAAAAGCCCTGGAATCGCTCCAGGCTAGAGTTTTCGCTTTTGAACCAGAAAGACAGCTCCAATGGGATGCTTGGAGGTCAGGACGAACGAAAAGAACGTAAGAACACTTGAATGGAAAAATCTTCTAGAAATACCAAGTATTTCTTCTCTCGTTTGGACTCTGGCAAACCAGGATGTTTTGGGAAGGGTCTGGCACTCCGTGTTCCTAAAACTGGTTTCCTAGATGGAGTTGGAGGTAGGGGAACGAGGAAATGTTGCTTTAGTCAGGATGCCCCGAGTGAAAAAGGGCAAAGAGGAGGAGTGAGAGCCGTGACCCAGAAGCAAGTCGGAAACCTAGGGAAGAAGGACACCCCGGGCGACTGCAAAGAGTGCGGCGTCTGGACCCGCAGTGGCTAAGGCTAACGGGAGACCAGGGGAAAGAGAGAGGACAGGGGCGAGGAAATCCAGGGAAAACGCGTCGATTGGCCCTCTCCTTGGGGCGTGTGCTTCTGTGCGCCAAGCGATTGGTGGCGGGAAAGTAGCAGGTAAACCGGACCTTGCCGCCTCGCCATTGGTCAGCGGCCTCTCTAGCTGCCACACGACTGGCTATCAGGCCGCCGAGCCGCGCGCGGATTGGCCGGGGGCGGCCGCTGAGCCCGGCTCTCTTCGGGCTCTAGGATTGGCTGAAGGGAAGAGGCAGGTATCCGGGCTCCGCGACTCCTCCATTGGTGGGCGGGGAAGGGGGGTTGGGCACAGCGATTGGTGGGCGGGGGGCCGGGCCTGGGCCGGCGGGGAGCGGATTGGTCGGAAAGTAGGTTAGTGGTGCGACATTTAGGGAAGGCAGAAAGTAGGTCAGGGACGGAGGTGCCTGTTTACCCGCGCCGGACTCTCCGCCGCCGCCGCCGCGGGATCCGAGTGGGGGCGCGGGCGCGGGCGCTCCCGGCGAGCCACGGTGAGTGTCGGGCCGGCCGCAGCCAGCGGTGCGGCCGCGGGCACGCCGTCGGGGCCGTTAGCCCCCTGGCAGGCTCAAAGCCCCCGCCGCCGCCCGGGGCGCAGCCCGGCCGCCGGGGCGCCCTGCCCGACGTGCCCGCTGCCGGCCTTAAAGGGCCCGTGCCCGCTCCCTGCCCCCACCCGGGCCGCGGGGAGGCTGCGCCCCTTAAAGGCGCCGCGCTCGCCCGCCCCCATCCTCCCTCGCGGGGGCTGGCGCTGCGGACTAGGACGGGCAGAGGTGCCGCAGGCACCCTCAAAGGGGCCGAGAAAGAGTCCGCGGGAATACCCATCTCCCCTCCGCGGGCATCGCCACCTGAAGTGGGGCCGGGGGGGGGGGGCGGCGGTGGTGGTGGCAGGAGCAGCCAGCCGCCTCTTAAAGGGACAGCTCCACGCTTTGGGATCAGTGACCCGGCAGAGGGCTAGTCCTAGGATGCATCCCCGGAAGGTCCAGGGACCCCCGAGGGGACCATCCTTGACGGCTGCAATCCAAGGGCGCTGGGCTAGAGATGCGGCTTCTGCCCTTCCTCCCTCTCTCCTCTACTTTCCTTTCGGGAGCCTGCAGGGCTGGGTGGGGGCGGGGAGGGCGTCTCCGCCGGGCTTGGGGAGTCCGAGCCACCCCCTTCCCGTTTGGCCATTTCACGGGTGCTGGGGCTGCACCCGGGTATTCCCGGCCCGGGGATGCGGCCGACCCCAGCATGCGAACTTCGGTCCGGCCTGCGCCGTCTGGGTCCTGGGCAGCCCGGGGAGGATCCCCGTGGGTCTGCGAGCAGGTGCTCCACGACAGGGGGAATATCACCCGGCTCCCAGGTGTGGGCCCGCCGGCCGCCCTGGAGTGCTGGAGACCCGCGGAGGGCGCAGCGAGGCTGGCTTTAGCACCGGCTTTGACAAATGTCAAAGAAAAAGCTTCCCGCTCGAGATTGTCGGGCGTTGACAGCCTAGAGAGCTCTCGTTTGCTCGGAGGAATAAGTGGAAGAATTGAAATTAATGCCGACCTTGTGGGGCGCCAGTCAGTCACCCCGAGGGGTAGTGGGAGCAGGCTGCAGAGCCGAGGGCAGACGCGGGGAAAGGAAAGGCTGTACTGGCCATAGGCATCTGTTGTCAAGTTGGTGCTGGCCGGCGGAGTACCAGGCTGTGCCCCCTCACCTCACGTTTCTCAATCCCCTGTTCCCTCCCCTGTTTTGGCCCCTTCCGATCACCTAGCCTTGTTTTGTCTCTTTTTGCGGTTGTGGTCCCCTCTCCCTGCTTGCATAGCTACTCTTCTGCAAGGAATTATTAGCCAAGTTTTATCACTTAGCTTCCAGAAACAAGATTCAAAGAAGCATTTCTTGACTGTACGTGTATTTCCAGGATCTTCGTTTTCTTAAAAAAAAATCCATAAAAGCTGCCCATTAGCTGCATCTAGTTTCCCACAACGCTTGTTTGTCATTTGTCCTTCTGACATCCTCTGCTGTTCCCTCTTTTAATCTATTTTTGTGTGACAACTATTATTTTAATTCTTCTTGGTCCATTGATATCAGGATCTGTCAATTTGGGTTGGTGAAGTTTTTAATTAATGTGCCGGTTGAATCATGAGCTTAAAATAATCTTTGCTGCTCCAGAGCAGTTCTGAATAATCTCATGCTCTCCGTGCTTGCAAGACTTAAAAAAAGAAGAAAAAAAAATCACTGCTGTTAAATTCGATTTCCATATCAATGAAACTCCAAAATGTTTTCTTAATACAAAGTTCAGTCTTTCACTCCATGATCTATTACTGGGTTCACTTTATTGCTAAGTCTTTAAAACAATTTGTTGAACATATTTGGAAGGCTTTAAAATTTCCCTGGGCAGGATTTGAAATTGCCTGTATATCTAAAGCTGAATCTATAGATTTATTTTTTGTTTTGATTGTAAATGTAGGTGGTGAATAATATAGTTAAATGTATACCTTAAAAACTATAGTTAAATGTATACCTTATTCCAACCCCTAAGGTTTAGAAAGAGGGAGAGAGAAAAGAGCAGGGGTGGTGGAAGAGTGCTGGCCTGACAGTTAAAATCTCCTGGTTCCAGCCCAGACTTGGGTTTTCATGGCTGTGCCACTTGGGGCAAGTCACAGAACCATTCTGGGTTCTGTTTGCCTCAGATGGAAAGTAAGGCAGGAGAACGAGGTGATCTCAACAGTTCTTTCTGCTCTAAAGTTCTGTGCTTCTCTAAATATTTAATGCGGCTGAATTCGGGTTGGTATTTACCTGCTGGAACCTCCAGAATATCTGAGCTGACATCCTATTTTCATAGGAAACTTAAACAGATCAACAGATGGTGTTTTAAAGAATCCATTTCAAATGATTTATAAAATGATGACTATTCAGGAGTTTGTCAGCTATTTGCAGAAGAGGTTTGCCTACCAAAGAGAGGAAAAGGAAGTGGCCCTACTTTCAGATTTATCACTTCATACCAATGATCTATATGCCATTTATATATACTAAACAAGAGACAGGCACTGTAGAGAGACTCGTTAACAGAATGCATATGAATATGTAAAAGATAAATATTCAGTATCTCTCTTTGGTATAAGGGTTGCCTTCCTTTTGTGGGCTTTCTTCTATTTGTGATTCTATCGTTGACTCCCACGGTGGTTGGAGAAAGTCAAATATTAAAGGAATGTTTTCTGTCCCAAATGATATTACAATCACAGGCAGTGATTTTAGTTAACATCATGGTAGCAAATGAAGGGAAGTAATTGTTTACTCCCTTTTTAAACCTTGAGGTTTAATTGAAAGCCTAGAAATGCAGTCATGTCACCCTTCTCCACAGTCTTTTCTCTCCTCCTTGCCGCTTCATCGTAACACTCAGACTTACTCCTGACATCCACCCTGGCTTTCCTCCTCCTCTCTCTAAACAATACCTGCTCTGACTTAAGCTCCCTCAGCTTCTCTTCCTTTCTGCTCAAAATGTCTTGTCTCTTTCCCTCATCTCTCCTCCTCGCCTCTTAGTTTGGAAAAAGCAAGTGAATTTCTTTCCTGTTCCCTCTTGGACCCTCTGGGCAGGAGCCTGGTCTCTGATAGCAAGACCTAGGACTTGGGTTGGGTGGTGTGTCCTTGGACAAGTGCTGGACTCCTCTGACCGCAGGCTCCACCTCAGTGGTGTAGTCAAAGTGCCTGCCTGTTGGAGTCCCTAGATCAGGGGACTGTGCCTGGCACACAGGAAGCCCTCCCTCAGTGCCTGCTGCACTCCCTTCCCAGCACCGCCAGGGTCCTGTCGCTAGAATTTCCTTCGTGCTTCTTTCCCTCAGCCTCCTCCCCCAGAAAAGCCCTTGTCTTGACTGAGGAGGGAAGGATGGAAGAGGAAGAAACAGGCCTACTGTGGGTTGCTGTGCAGCAGGCAGCTTTGACATGTGCGCACTTGTGCTCCTGGGTCCCTGTGTCTCTTTCTGCCCTCCCTGCCCAGCAGCCTCTCCCAGGGCTGTGAACATTGACCCCCTCAACTCTCTCATTTGCTCCATCCTTAGCTCCTGCCCTCTGGCTTCTCTCTCTACCATCCTTCTGATTTCTTCTCAGATATCTCCAAAAACTTTTAAGTCTTAGATTCCAGGCGCCCATTCTTAGTCCTCACTTGTTGATCTCGGCCCTTTTGCAGCTTTTACCCACTTGTCTTTTCTTCCTTCTTGAAATCCCCTTCTCCTTCAGCCCCTGGGTTTTCTTCCTACACACCCTAGAGATAGATGTGTAGAGATCTGTCCAGGTCTCTGCTCTTCACACTGTCTTTGTTGGCTTGGGTCCTGTTTCTTGTCCTGATGTGTCTCTCCTGCTTCAGCTGCTAGCAGGTCCATCGTGGATATTAACTGCAGCCTGTTGCCAGCATAGGTGGCCTTGGAGTAACAGGTTACAAACAACTTACAAACATGGTCTCATTCATCCTCAGGGTAGCTGTACCCCTTCACCATCAGGCTGTCCTGGAAGGGACTTTGGTTGGGTGGCTAAAAGTGCAGACTTTGGAGCCAGATTTTATGTCCTTACTGGTTTTATGACTTGTGGTCAAGTTGCTTTGCTCTCTGTCTTGGTGTCTTTATCAATAAGATGGGAATTACTCTAGTTCTGGAGCTTCCCTGGTGGCTCAGCTGGTAGAGAGTCTGCCTGCAGTGCTGGAGACCCAGGTTCAATCCCTGGATCAGGAAGATCTCCTGGAGAAGGAAATGGTCACCCACTCCAGTATTCCTGCCTGGAAAATCCCATGGACAGAGGAGCCTGGCAATCCATGGGGTCGCAAAGAGTCAGACAGGACTGAGACTTTACTTTCACTTTCTAGTCCTCACCTCAGAGTGCAGTATGGATTCAACGAGTTAAAGAATAAAAAATACATAAAGCGCTTCATGAATCATAGTAAGCATTTGTGGATATTAGTTATCAGTTTTGCTGCTCCTTCTTCCCTTTCCATACCCAGCCCGCCTGGCTGTATGCACGGGACTGTCCGCTCCCTGGACCAGCCCTTGGCCTGTTCTGTGCCTCAACCTTCCCTCATCCTACTCTTCTTTAAGCTCCAGCTCAAATGCTTAGTCCTCCTGGAGCTATTCTTCATTTTGTTTTTCTTCCTCTCTTGCTGGGGAACAGTGTCTCCCTAGCCCTTGATCTAGCTAGCACTAATTATTTTAGGTACTGCTTCATCCCACATCGTGTTGGGCTGTCTCTGGGAATATCTTACCTGCAGGTTCCAGGCCAATCCCTTTTGGGGAGTTAATCTTGGTTTCCCCAAATTAGAGGCACACGGAGCTTCAGGACATGTTTGTCCATTCCCAGTGAATGATCTTGAGGAGGAGGAGATGGGGTGGGGTAGGCACTCAGGGTCTTCACACAAGGAGGGAAGGAGGTAGACTTGTGGAGAGGTGGGGTGTGAGACGGGGGAGTGAAATGGGCATGAGTGGACGTGGCCATGAGTAATTAAGTCCAAGTGGAAGGAAGGATTGAATTGGGGACCTACAGTTGGGGCGATGAAATTGGATAAGCTTTAGTCATCTTTGCTTCAAGAGAACGTGGAGTGCTGGCATATGATGGGAAATGATTTTTACATTAGTACATGCTGTCCTTTTAAATAGGATAAACTCCTGTTTATCCAGCCTGGTTAAAGAAGGGGATGGATGGTCTGTCTAATTTAATATTCTGGTTAATACTCTACCCATTAAATTTTGTACATATGCTAAGTAAAACATTTACAAGTGTTTATGTGTTCAACTGCTGTTTGAAATGTGTGACCTGGGCAAATTAGTTAGCTTCTTTGAATCTGATTTACCTCATTTGCAAAATAGAAATAATAATAGTGATGGTAACGGCAGCTAATGTTTATTGAACATTCTCTGAGTGCCAGCAGATAAGTTAGTCACCCTATGCTTATTAACTTGTTCAGTCCTTGCAATAACCCCATGAGGTAGGTGCAGCGATTATCCTTATTTTACAAGTGAGGTGGTTTTGTGAACTGCCCAGCTGGGAGGGGCCGGGCTGGATTTGTGGCCGGGTTAGGGGGAGGGACAGAGTCTGCTAGAGAGCAGTGGTGGATGTCTGCTGGGAGGAACCTCTCTGGATTTGAGCTAAGCAGGCCCTTGGTGATCGGTAACCGGTCTTATTGTTGATTGGCTTTCTTGGTGGCTCAGATGGTAAAGAATCTGCTGGAAAGGCAGGAGGTCTGGGTTTGATCCGTGGGTTGGGAAGATCCCCTAGAGGAGAGCATGGCAACCCACTCCAGTATTCTTGCCTGGGAAATCCCATGGACCAAAGAGCCTGACAGGCTGCAGTCCGTGGGGCTGCAAAGAGTCCAACGTGACAGAGCAACTAACACTTTCACTTTTCACTTTCACTTCTTGTTGACAAACGTGGTGTGTGCCTCCTCTTAAACAGGACTGATGTCCTCTGAGGTGGGGCCCAAGGGGTACATATTTGGATATTACCTGAGGGGCACTTACAGGGGCTTGTGGGCATGCTCCTCACGTTCTGTTGTGCATTTCCGTGTCTCCTGCTTCCCTCCTGCCTTTCTCTGGCATTGCCCTGACATGGGCCTCAAGTGGTTCAGTCAACCCCTCCCCAGACAGCTTGTGGGAGATGAACAGAACTCATTACCCACTGCCCCCTGATGTGGCCATCATTGGGAGGAGAACTTTTGTAAAGTCTCTCACCTTCCCCTCCTCTCCCCAGCACCTTACCCCAAAGACAGATGTCCACAGCCTTAATGTGTATGTATATATAGATAGATTTCTTTAATGCCAGTTGTTCCCCGAATACATTTAGATAGTAAGGAAAATGTTGTTTTATGTCAAGAACCTGTTACATAAAAATGTGTTATATAATGTTCATATATATACTGCACAGTGAAGTTAAATACTACTTTTTTTCCCCAAAGAATAAAAAGACAGTAAACACAGGCTTACTGAAGGTAATTAATCTCAGATGTGAAAGGCATGGAACGACATGCCCTGCCCTCAGAGTTATCACTCTGAACCTCTGTTCCCCTTCTTGAATGCTCCAAGTAGGACGTTTGGGAACTTGACCTGAATCTGCCATGGAATGCTACTGGGAAATACTCTGGAAGTTGTGCATTTTTTTTCTTTTTAAACTGGGGAAGTGCTCCTTGCTCACTTACATCTCGCTCATGTCTGAGCAGAGGGGAGGGGCTCGTTTTGTCCCCCCCCCCCCCCCCCCCCACCCCCGCTCAGACCGTCAAGGTCATCCTCTAACCAGTTTTCTGCTCTGTCCTCTGCTTCCTTCAGTTCCTCCCACATGATGCATCCAACTTTGCCTCCCAAGAACAGCCTGCTGCCAGTGGCCCGTGGTTAGCACCCCTGTGTCCCGTTCTCCAGGCTCTGCAGAGTCTGACCGCGTTCCCCCTCACCAGCCCTGCCCCCCACCTCCACCTCCATTCCCACACCGAGCAGGGTGCCGGTTCAGCTCTTCTTGTTCCTGCCCAGGCCACCCACCCTGGGCTCTACTCTCTCCTGCTGTCTGTCTTTTCTCGGATTTTCCCTTAACTAGAGAGGCCTCTCTTCTCTACCCCAGCTTGCCTTTTCTCTCTCTTCTTTGTGAAGCCTCCTCTGATGACATTTGTCCCTTTTGTTCTTTCTTTCTTTTTTACTTTTGATTGCCAGCCATTCATTCAGAAGCATTGGTACTACATAATTAGCATATTGATATCAATTTCAATCAGGATGGCCAGTGCTCTCATTTTTTAGTTATTTCATGAATAATTATCTTTTCCTTACTTCCCCACCCTGCACCTATACTCACTCATTCAGTGAAGTTTCTTGGATGCCTACCATGTGCGTAGCAGTGTTCCAGGCATGGGAGATACCACAGTGAACAAAACAGAATCATAGGGGGAGGAGACAAATGGAAAATACCTAAGCATATTACCTCCTTGTAGTGATAGATGCTGGGTAAGCAACCACAGAGAGTAAAACAGCAGTGATGATGAAGGAGGTTGCTGTAGCTTGGTCCTTGGGTGAAGAGGTGATATTAGAGCTCAGCTGAAGGAAGATATGGGTAAAGTATCTCAAGAAGAGGGAACAACCAGTGCCAAGGCTCTGAGATTAGAAGCAGCTTGATTGTTTTTGAGGAAAGTACAGGCCAATGAAACTGGATGATGAGTTCCTTGAATATAGATGTTTTGTCCTCCCTCTAATCCTCCGCCCAGGCTTCCCTGGTGGTTCAATGGTAAAGAATCCACCTGCCAATGCAGGAGGCGCTGGTTTGATCCCTGGGTTGGAAAGATCCCCTGGAGAAGAAAATGGCAGCCCACTCCAGTATTTTTGCCTGGAGAGTCCCATAGACAGAAGAGCCTGGTGGGCTACAACCCATGGTGTAGCAAAGAGCTGGACACGACTTATCAACTAAACAACCACCACAACAGTCCTTAGCCCAGTGCAAAAAGGCCCTGTAAATACTTGCATTCAAAATTGGAGCATTTGCCCTTGCTTATATATTGTATAAATAGCAGTTGACCGTATCCTGTTCAGAGGCTTTTAATAAAACATTATATTGCATGCGTATAAACAAATTAAGGGTTTGAAGAGTTTTCTGATAAATATACTCTTAGCGTTTATCACTGTTACTGTTTTAATTACATCTAGTGCAGAACTTCAGACTTCAGAACTCTGTTTTACATGCACAGCCATCTTAAAAACAGGTTTGGTTCCAAAAGTTCATTAGTAAGGCAGTTGATGGAAACTTGGGATAAATTTTTCTGTGGAAAAAAATGAACTAAATGGTGGTTCAGTTCCCAAGCAAGCCCACAAAAGCCTTTTAATGCTGATTCTATAATAACTGAAACCATACTATTTAGTGCTAAAGCATTATCAGCATTAATTAAGCCTTCCAAAACCAGACCCCCATTTATATAGCATTAAAGGTCATTTACTCTTAGCATTCATGAGGCTCATTGAACTCAGTCACTTCTCCTACAATTTTTCTAGTCTGAAAAAGCTTTATAAAAGGGACTTTTTAAAAAACTTTTGTGCCTTTAGAATTTCATGTTTTGTGTTATAAATGAGACAGTAGTGTGAAAAATGGGAAACCGTGGGCTGGAAGTTGGGAGAGACCTGGACTCCAGTCTCGGCCCAACAACTGGCTTCCTGAGTAAAGTTGCCCTCAGTGAACTTTGATTTCTCAGGTCCTTCTTGGCTATAAAATCCTGTTTTCTCAGTGTAACAGGAAAACATACATGCACTGCATTGTTCATACCTGCCCTCCAATAGCGACCTCCAGTTTCTTATTGAAGAATCAGGTGGCATTCAAAATAATGAGGAACTCAATAAGAAGTCCCCATGCCTAGTGCTCAACAGTTAATGCCTTCAGTATGAACCTTGACTTTGATCTGCTATCTCTCTTGACCAGTTGAAAGAAATTCTGTCCTAGAACTTTCGGTCCAGATAAGATTCCCGTGTTCCTGGTCAACTTATCTTCCCTATAATTATGTAAATCATTTTTTCTTTTTAACTCTTAGGGATAAAAATGGTGACTCTGGTTTGTTGCTTTTGAAATAGACTTACAAGTGCCCTTAGGGAATGGAATGAGTTTGCAGGAGAGAGCAGAGCTGAAGGAGTGTGGGATCAAAAACAATTTTAAATGTTAAATGCAAAGCTATTTTCAGTATCTTGCTGGAAGAAAAAATTTTTTTTCAAGGCTTTAGATGATAGAAGAGGTTTCTGCTCTGAAGGAGAAGAGCCTCAGGCTTTACCATGGTGAAAACTACCCAGTTCTTTACCTACCACCCCTCCCTTCCTTCTCTCCCACCTCTAAGTCTTGTGGTTGGCCTCAAGAGCGATATTTGCTATTTGAGAGGTTTGATATTTAAGCAAATGCTAGTCTCAGGGCTCAACTGGGACCTAGGGTATTAGAAGCTTAGAGTTCAGCTATCTTAGGGTGCAGAGTGCTACATGATGAACTTCCCCAGTAGATTCTAGAATGAGGGGAGCCTCATTGGCAGTGAGCACTGTCTCTGCTTGGTTACTTGTGAATGGTATGTTCCATTTTTTTCTTTTTCCCTTGCTTGAAGGCATAGCAAGAGGAGTTGGTGCACGAAGTTGTTGCTCTGTGGATTTCACATAGGAGCTAGAGGGTAGTGTTATATACCCAGCCTTCCTCCTTGAATCCTGGAATACTGACAGGGATTTTCTCTGTTTTGTTCTCTACTGTATCCCCAGCCTCTAAGAAAGTGTCTGCACAGAGTAACCACTCGATAAATAGCTGCTGATTGAGTGAGTTCAGCTTGGAAAAACCTCAGCTTTCCCACCTTGTCTGACAGTATAGACTCATGTGCTTGGTCTTGCGAGGTATTTTGGATTTTAGATTTCCCTTTCCTTTTGCCATCTGTAATTTTCTTATTCTTCAGGGTGGCCAGATATCAGTATCTTTTATTGATGATTAGGACTTAACCTAGTCATGGTTGTCCCTGCCCTGTTGATGTTCATCTTTATGTTATCTTTAATTGGGTCCAAAGTACAGCAAATCAATAGCTGAGCCACATCAACTGAAGAAAACTTCCTGCGTGTCTCTTTGGGTGTAGTGCTATGCACTTCCTTATTCAGTTGACAAATATCTGAAAGGCCATATACCAGGCATGATGCTAGACCCAGAGGAAGAACAGAATAGTTATGGCCAAGGAGCCTGCAGTTTTATCTGCATATAGAGGATAACCCAAGGCCACATACAATGCCAATAAAGTGGTCTAGATGATCTGTAATTGCTACAGGATTTCAGAGACTAGAGAGCTCTTTTTGAGTTGCTGTGGTAGGGAGGAAGCTTCGTGGAAGTGATCAAATCCAGATTTTTAAGGATGTGTAGAATTGAGATTCACAGAAAAGCGTAACACAGGTGTTTCCAGGGAGTAGGTAGGTGGGAACATAGCATAATCAAAAGCATCGAGGTAGGGATGACCAGTTTGTATTCAGGGACACAGACTTGTGTGGAATGGAGGGTTTTTCATTTCAGACGATAATAATTACTAACATATTGAGAGTTCTTATGATGCCCTTTGTACTTCGTATATATTATCTGATCTAATGCCTACAAAAGCCCATGAAGGAGATACTATTATTATCATCATTTCAGAGATGAGGAAATTGAGGCAGAGAGTGATCTAGTAACCGACCTAAGATCACATAGCTAAGAAGCAGTGGATCCAGGATTAAAAACTAGGCCATGGAGACTCTTGACCAGTGGAAACCGCTGTCTCCCACTGTTCTCCAGATGCCAGATTTGGGTTTGGTTGGGAGTTTTAGAGTCACGAGCTGTAAGTGGACAAGACTCTAGTCTACTCCTTTATTTTGTAGAGGAAGACACTCAGCAAGCTTATATGGCAAGTCACAATTTACCTAGTGAGGTAGAGACTGGTAGAGAACCAGTGAGGTGGTTTCATTATGATTATGGTTTTTGGTGATATGAAATCATTCTTCTCAGGTGGTGCTATGGTAAAAAACCC
The DNA here is from genome assembly GCA_007570785.1 of Antilocapra americana. Classification (NCBI taxonomy): domain Eukaryota; kingdom Metazoa; phylum Chordata; class Mammalia; order Artiodactyla; family Antilocapridae; genus Antilocapra; species Antilocapra americana. The sequence goes on from ML663009.1 coordinate 12,543,524, forward strand.
GCCTGCCAATGCAGGAGATGTAAGAGACGTGGGTTCGATCCCTGGGTCGGGAAGATCCCCTGAAGGAGGAAATGGCAACCCACTCCAGTATTCTCTCCTGGAGAATACCGTGGACAGAAGCACCTGGTGGGCTACAGTCCATAGGGTCACAAAGCATCAGACACGACTGAAGCAACTTACATGTTAGTCCAGTGTGAGTGTTCCAGCTGGATTGCAGCAGAGGGACTGACTGCGGCAGAGACAGAATAGGAGGCTACTAGCTGAATCCCGACAGACATTCAGCTGAATGGAGCCAGAACTGGGAATTAATTGTCAATTATGTTAATCGGCCTGGCTGTTTTCAGCTGCCCTTTAGAATTTAGAGTGTGGGGAACATCTGCCTGTGTGAGTGGCCATCAAGTATGTGAATCTGCAGTGTACTGTGACCGAGACACCTTGGTTAATGACTTCTCGAGAGGCAAAGCACCATTATGGAAATCAGATGTTTAAAAACAAATAACCACATTTTCCAGGAATGTTCCCTGATTAGAAATGGGATAACCTGCATTCTAGGCTGCTTCCAATACCTAAACATCAGATTGTTGTTATTTAGTCACTAAGTCATGTCCGAGTCTTTTGCAACCCCGTGGACTGTAGCTCTCCAGGTCCTCTGTCCATGGGATTTCCCAGGCAGGAATACTGCAGAGAGTTGTCATTTCCTTCTCAGGGGGATCTTCCTGACCCAGGAATCAAACCTGTATCTCCTGCATTGGCAGACGGGTTCTTTACCCCTGAGCCACCTAAGAAGCACAGGATAGCCTAGCTGTGGCTGATTCCTTATCTGTGGAACAAGTATAACAATTCTTATCCAGCTCCTTACAGTGTGGTTCTAATGCTGGAGTAAGATAAGAGCAAGAGCTTTGAAAGCTGTAAACTTGCTCCCTGGTTGTAGGGAGCAGACATTGTGGTTTTTCAGGCAGAGCCTGGAGGGCACAGTTCTCCTGCCTCCAGGGTATGTTTAGGGATATGGCGCTGTCCACCAGATGGGTGCTGACTAGCCTCACTTTGCTGAGTAGGACCATATTTTAAAGATAATGGTATATTTCACCCAGAGATAGGGGAACCAACTTGAGCATGGATAGAAAAGTTAGACCAGACATACTAGTTAATCTGTACTCCTCTGTGCACACCACTCAGGTTAGTGATGGGCTGCTGTGAACTGGAAAAACCAGTGTCAGTATCCAGCCAGCTGGCCAGTTGGGCATTCTTAGATATTTCACCTGTCCTGGGGCAATAGGCAGAAATCCAGAAGAACCTTGATTACTTTGGAAAATTAGTGGGTGAGCCAGCATGCTGCCCTGATAATAGTTGGTTACAAAGCTTGTGGCAGAGTCTTGACATGAAGGATTGGAGATTCGCCGAATCTTAATTTTTGTTAGTATTGCATGATGTATTTATTATTCATAATAATAATTATTGCAGTACTTAACCTCTGAGTATTTACCATCTGCCAAGAACTACACTAAGGGCTCACATGACTTTTCTCATTTAATACTCACAATAGCCCTGTCAGGTGGATTCCCACTTTCTAGTTAGGGAGACCGAGATCCAGTGCCTCTGATGGTCCAGTGAGTGGAAAAGCCAAGATTCAAACCCAGCACAGTCTCCCTCTTAGCTGCTGCAGTCTCCTTCCTCTCTTTTTCTGGGACCCTAAAATGCTTCCCGAATCTGGTTTTGAGGTTTCTGACAGCACAGTGGGTCTTTGGATGGCATGTTTGGTTTATAGTGACTTTGGCTCACCACAGCTCTCCCTCCTTCACAGCCCATGGCTGGCATCTGGCAGCTCTTGCCGACTGCCCTGTGGCTCGTGAGCAAAGGATGCCAAAGATGAATGCGGCGGATTGACTAACTGTTGCTGGTTAGTGCAAGTGGTGGGGTGGGGGTGGTTTGGGGGAAGAGAAGAATGATGAAACAGTTGCTCTGGGTCAGTTTCTCAGAAAGGGACAGGGTGGTTGGTAGTCTGCTCCATTTTCATGTTGATGCTTGTCAAGATCTCCTTACAAAAGCCTATTTTGAACTCATGGTCCTGATAACAATGCCATCCACCTCTCATGTGTGACTTACAAAGCAGTTTTTACCTCTGTTGTCTTGTCTAGTCTAGTCTTTACCACAACCTTACAAGGAGAGGTGTTACAAAGTCTCGTTTTACACGCTAGAAGTATATAGATCTTAAACTACTGTCCAGGGTCCCGAAGCTAGTCAGTGGCCGAGTGAGGCTTAAACTCCACTTTTCTGACAACTTCTACTACTCTCTTCCTAAGTTCCTCTTCACTTACTCTGTTGAAGACCTTCTTAAATGTTCTGATTTACTATATTCAGAGGTCAGCAGGAATTATTACAGTGAAGTATGTGTTGTGTTGCACACTATGCTGTTACTGAATCCAAATAAATAGACAGTCATGTGATTGGTTGTTGTGTTCGGTCTAATTGATTTGCACCTACTTTCAATGGTAAGGAACACCCATAGATCTTCTGTGGTGTATTACTGGGCCATCAGCTCTTTTAGCTTTAGAAGTCCCAAAGCTTTAAGAGATGATAAAACATGGAGTTTATGTAATTTCTTTACAAAGTTGACCATCGAGTTCTTGGTTGGGAACACACACTCTCATTATCACATTGTTTCCATGGAGAAATGAGTCTTGATTCACGTGATTTCAGCTCTCCGTGCTTTTTCTAGGAATGGAGTGAACTGCTTTAGGAGAGAGGGCTGGTTGTGTTATCACTTATAGTTCTCGCCCCTCCTTTTACTACAGGAGGCAGGTTTGTTTTTCAGGGCCCTCTCAATTTTCCTGTGACCTGAACATAAGTCATCTTTGAGATAATTTCATTTGAGGTAATTTCATTTTTGAAAGGTTTTCCCTGAAATAAACCTGAATGCAATACTTACCCACACAGTTTTGAATATCCCCTTTAAGGCATTTCATCAGAGACAAGGGGCTTTGCCAAGAGAATGCAGAACTGATTTCACTCAAGCTTTTTGTATCGATTGGGACACAGAGCACATTCCTGTCTTAGGGAGGGAGATCCATAGACACATTGGCTGAATTGGGATGGAAGCTGACTTTTTTCTCATATAGCAGTTTAGAGTAGATAGTGATCCAGACCTACTGTCTTCAGTGTGTGCCTTCCACTTGGTGGCTGAAGGTGGAAGCCTCACTTTTTACCATCTCCCAGGGGAAAAGGATCAGAGTCATCCATGCAATCCTCTTAAGGGCAAGATCTGGAAGTCGCACGATCTTTTACCCCACTGGCCAGAACTTAGTCATGTGGCTACATTTACCTGCAAAGGAAGCTGAGAAAGCTCTCAGGAGTACAGTAAAATCTACTTTTCAGTTGAAAAGGAGACTGAACAATGGAGGAGGCTAGCAGTGTGCTACACTGGGAAGGAGTGAGTGGAGTCTGCAGCTCTTACCAGGAAAGCTGGAAAGGTACCCGAGCCCAGAGTCAGAATCTAAGAAGACTCCCAGAAACCAGGATACACACAGCCATTTAGTGATCAGGGGAAAGCATTGCTCAGAAACTGGGCAGCCAGATAGAACCCAGGTGCTAGAGGGAATATGAGTAATTGAGAAGACTGCAGTTGACAGTAAGGAAATTTACCAGCAGAAAGAGCCCTGGATGAGGAGTCAGAAAGCCTGGATTTGAGTCTAGCTCTTCCATGTCATAACCTGGGGTAAAATAATCCAATGAATGTTCACTTTATCTGTCTAAACTATGGGAACAGTGGTGGTGACCTTTCTGTCTCCCAAGCTTAGTGTGAGGATGATGGATTCAGAAGTGCTCTGCAAACTGCAGCTCCATGGCAGTGGGCACAGCATCTGTGTTATTCACCTTTGGGTCCCTAGCACCCAGCCCAGTGCCTGGCATGGACACGTTTGTTCAGTGAGGTGTGAACTGTTATGAGAGGTGGAAAAAATGCATTGTGCTACAGAGCTCCTGAGTTTGGATGGAGCTTCTCTGCTAGGTAGAACATTTCCTCTACTCTCCACTGGCCAAGTCCTTGGACCTACTTGTAAAACCAGGTACCTCACCAGGATTCAGGCAGACAGTAGGACAGCCCCCAACCAGGTAGCATATGACACATAATATGTCCTTTGCAGGGCGATTTGTTTACTCCACAGTTTAGGTCACAGAATACAGCAAACCTGGAGATAAGACTTTCATTTGGATGTCATTTGGATGTGAACTAATCATTTTTAAATGGTTTAGTTCACCTGCAGATTGGAAGATGAAACTTTACCAACACCTCTAAAACTTGATTTTTTGCTTCACAATAATAAGATCCAGTTATAAAATTCTTCTGTTGATTTGATTAAAAAATATTTGTTGAAAATATGGTATAGGTAAGAGGATATGAAGATGAATTTAATGTTTCTGTCTTATGGGCCATTTTTATCTTAACAATCGTGATTTTTTTTTCCTTTACTAATAAGGAAATGGGGGCTCAATGAAATAATCAGTTTTGCTTTTTTTTTTTAACTTTACAAATGAACAACTTTTATCCATTGTGTTATTTAATTTGTTTATTCACTAAGGGTGAACTTCTTTCTTGGAACCCAATGAAGTATTTTTAATGAACTTTACTGGCAAAAGTCAGGAATTGAAATTGTATTCACAGTATGCCCTCAAATGTGTTAAAATTTCATTCATAGAAGGAGGGAAATACACCAGAGTGTTAGCAGTGGCTCTCATCTTGTGGAATTAGAGGTAATTTTCATTCTCATCATCTTCTCTACAGTTTCCTATTTTTCAGCAATGAGCACATATTACTTTTATAGTCATAAAGGGCCAGTTAAAAATTAGTCCCACAAATTAATACTCTCTAGCCAAATCAAATTAACACAGACCTATCCAGCTTATTTTCTGACAGGCATCTAGGAACTTGTTATAAAGAGGATGTTTTCCTTCTGGAAATCAACATACAAAGCTAAGTGTTTAGAATGTGCTAGGCAAGATGCCTGAGTAATGCTCTTTCTTGAATTAGCTGGCCTTTATTACAGTCACCTAAGGAGATGAATTTTGCAGGTTTCCCTTTCGCTGTGTGACTGTATTTTTCCCCTGTCCTTTACTGCTGTGTGCCTCAGATACCTCTGAGGCTCTTACTCTGGAACTGAGCAACCCTGTCCTGCGTTCTCTCAGGACTCTTCCATTTCTAGTGTCCCCTCCCTCTGCTCATGACTGTGTAGATTTGGTTGTGGCTTCTTTCCACCAAAATTTTTAAAGAGCGATTGTTATCCTTTCCCCTGTAGCAGCTTCCCCTTTCTCCTGCGGCTCAGGTGCACGATCTGGGCCGTGCTCCTAGAGTGCAGCTGGGGGACGAGTCGGGACTGCCAGGGCAGAGTGGGGGCCTTGAGCTGGGGAGAGCTTTGGGGGAGGCTCTAAGTGATCCAGCCAGTACTTAGCCCACTCCTGGCAGGACAGGTTCAGCCACAGCTCTTCAAGATGGATCCTTGGTGTTTGAAGCCAGGCAGTCCCCAAGCCGTGTGTCTGTTTGCTGTGGTCATGCAGTGTGGCAGCCACTGCTCGAGATGCTGGCTGGGGGCACAGTGATGAGCAAGGCAGACCTGGCCTCTGCTTCCTGAAGCTTTCATTTGGGAAATAAGTGATAAAGATAATTACAGATTGTAAGAACAGCCCCAGAGGTGCCCCCATTTGTAGAGAGCAGGAGGGTCCAGTGTTGGGATGCTTTCAAGGCCCACCTCTTTCTACACCCTAGGAACTTACTGGTGCAGAAGGAGGAGATGACTGAGATCTCTGAGCTGCTCCTCCCATTCTGTCAGCCTGGGCCAGCCAGAGTCCACAGGTGGAGGAAGCAAAAGTTGAAGGCATGAACTAGGGGCTGGCTCTCTTGGCCCCTTCCCATGACTATGTCTGGATTACCCAAGTGCATGTCCATCCTTTCTGAACAGTGATGAGCCAGTTTGCACACAGGAGTCTAGATTTATGTATGCCTGAACTTTTGCCTAAAGACAAGCTTACATTTTCTCCATAATTCTTAACTTTGAATGAGGACCAGCTTCTCGTTGTCCCTTCAGTGGAACATTGGGATATTACCTTCAGGAAACTAGTTTCACTTAACTTCCCTGGGTTTCCCCATCACCCAGCCACCCCCAGTCCTTTTGCTCATAGCCAGGTCTGACCTTTGCATGTATTTGGAAGAATTCACTGAGCCGTTGTGGCCCTTTCTGAAACTCTTGATGACCAATTCTCGCAGGATCTTTCTGCCTCACTACACGCTTGGTTTTAGACTACCCAGAAATGCTTGGAGTTGGGCAAGTGAAAGCAGCTTTCCTGAACATCCTTGTTGAGTCGTCTTTTATATTTGATTTCTCTGTCAGGGTAGGACTCAGCCATTCGTCCTGCTCTTTGTGTCCCCTCCTTTTGAAAACCAGGACACACAGGTCCCTCACCCCCGTGGAGACTCAACCTCGTTCCTCTACAGACGTTAGGACTGCTTTTCTGACCCTACTTCTCCCATCTTCCTCCACAAAGAACAAAGCCTTTGAAGCTTTTCTCGTACCTGTTTGATGCAGTACAGAAAACCAGGAGGTTATCTGCCTTCTGAAGGGGTCTGGGGACTCACTCCGCTTCCAGTGCACCCCCACCCTCTCCCACCCACAGTGGTGCCGTTTAACCAGAGAAACAAGTCATTCATGCAGTGATCAGCTAACACTCCTACCAGGGCCTCTTTGGGAGGCTCTTTGTTGCTAAATTCAGTTTTCCTGGGTGGGTGGGTGGGTGGGGGAGAGCTTGTTACTATTCTCATTCTTTTGGTGTTGTTACCATTCCTTTAAAAATAGACCTACATACATGCATGTGTGTGTGTTTATGTATCTCCTTCTACTCATCGCAGAGGGCTTTGCAGTGAGTTGAGTCTCAGGAGGCCTGGCTGGTTTGCATTTTGTAAAGTTTTGTTTAAGCCTTAGCATCATAGTTTTCCCTAGTTTCTGAGATAACATTGGATCCACTGTATTATGGCTCCAGGAAAGAATACAGTGATTAGCTCCACTCCTTGAGCTCACAGTCTCGGGGAGGAAAGCCTTCCACTAGCTCCCTAGTGACTGCCTTTCTGTCCTGCTTACACAACTCTTAGACATCATCCACATGAAGAATGTTGTCCGGAGCGCTGGGGACTTGGGGACAAGGCACCTCTTACAGTCTTTCCAGCCCGGGCGTATCTGCAGACCTCCTTCTCCTTGGCCACAGTGCAGTAAAGTGCCTCTGGTTTGCTCTGAAGTAAGCAATTTTATTTTAAAAAGTTGACTCTCAAAGCTGCCCCCCAGGTGGTCTGAATGGCTGTCATCTCCTCTTGCATTTTGAGGGGTTAGTAGGGTCTCACTGGCCACAGCTGCTGAAGAGGGAGGAGGAAGGGGTCCTCCCCCTTCCAGGGCCAGGCCTGGATGAGGCTGCAGGGATGAGGGAGTCATCCCTTCACTCGACATCAACTGAGGGTCTGCTAGTCACCTGGCACAGTGGGAAGCCGCTGGAGTGCTGAGAGCAAGAAACTAGCCTCTAATCCCTGTTGTTCAAGGACTCTTCTGTCTGCCTGTAGACTGAGGCAGGGATGAGAGTCATGGAGAGGGAGATGGGCTGGGAGGTGGTGGTTCTGGTCCGAGCAGCAGCGCTGGCTTGGACACTGCTGGTAGGCAGCGGCGTGGGAGTGGCCAGGGCACAGACGGACCTCACTGGCTGCCCTGGCCATTTGCCCCCATATGCCAGCCCTGCCTCAACCTTCCCTGGACCAGGAGCCTGTCCTTCCCCAAGTATGCCAGCCCTGCCAGTCAACCTGGTCCATGGCTGATGCTGTTCACTCCCCCTGGAATGTTCTCATCCCTCGCTTCCCACACTTGGCCAGTCTGCCACTGCCTAGGCCAGAACCTTGGGCAAGTGACCAGATCTCTGGAGCCTGATCTCTTCATCTGTGAAAGAGTGAGCACTGCACCGGCCTCACGGGACTGTGAGGATGTGAGATACATAGTTGAGTGTGATTATTGCAAGTAGCCTCCTGAGTGGTCTCCTGCTTCCAGCCTGCCTCCTGACTGTACTCTCGTCCCATGATCCCATGAAGAGGAGATCAGCTCAGGTCATGCCTAAGGCTCAGAACCCTCTTGACAGCGGCTTCCTGTCTCACTCAGAGGAAAAGCCTTCTCCTGGCCCGGAGGGCTTCCTGGTACTTCTTTCATCTCCCACCCCAGGGCCTGGTGAGGATTTGAGCAGACTGGGTTCTGCCTGGTGCACTGTGGTGCATGTGAGTTGCGCCTTCTTGAGTCGTGCAGTGCACAGATGTGCAGCTGTCCGCCCAGACCCTGCCTGCCCCCTCCTGCTTCTCTCCAGCCACACTGGAGCCCTTGCTGTTCTTCAGACACACCAAACATGCTTCCTGTCCAAGCTCTTGCCAGTGAGCACCCCTGTGCCCCAGATGCTCTTCCCCAGATACCCCTATGGCTGTTCATTCAGCTTCTCCAGGTCTTTTCTCTAATGTCACCCTGTGTTAAGTTGTACCACCCAGCCCACTGCCCCACCCCCATGTTTCCCTTTTCCCTTTTTTGCTTTATTTTTCCTCTTAGCTCTTATCACCATCTAACATATAATACATTTTACTTATCTGGCTTATTGTCTGTCTTTTTTCAACAGGATCTAGGTTCTGAGGGCTGCAACTTGTGTTTATTTTGTGTTTTTTTTTTTTTTATTTATCTGGAGTGCCTAAATTAGGGCCTGACAGGTAGTCCGGTCCATAATGAATGAGTGGATAAGTTTGCGACAGAGCAAGTGAAGTATCTGGCACAGTTAGTTAAGTGTCTAGCTTACAGTTAGCACCCAGTACATGGGGACGGCTGTTGTGTTTCTTGTTGATTACTCCTCAGGGACCAGCTCATGTTCAGCTTTCTCTGAGCCCTTCCCCACACCTTCTGGCTGAACTGTTCATTCAGTTCTCTTCCTTGCTTTTCTTCCCTCTGTGCCTTCTCTCTCTGGGTGGCTTTTGTCATGCTGCATTAGTGAGGCTTATCTCACTCCTTTCCTTGTTTGACTTTGAATTCCTGCAATGACTGGTATGTCTGAATTTATGTCTTTGTGCCCTTTGCCTGCCATTTGGCACAGAATAGGAGCCCAGGAAGTGCTTACTGCAAATGGGATGCTCTTGAATGTGCCAGGATCCTTACCAGCTGTCCTGGCTCCAGCATCACTGCCTAACGTTTGCATCCATTCCCAAGGCGGGGGGTGGGGGGGGTGGGGGGTGGTCAAGGGAGAGTTTGACAACTGTTTAAATGATGGACTCTCTGATGGTGTGTTTCAAGTGGATTTGGAGTTGGGGACAGAAGGCCCTCTTGTGCATAGTCCTTTGAATGACGGTGTCAGGATGAGTTGCTTGTTCCATATTTGAGAGCCTGGCTCTTTGGCTACTTAGACCCCAAAGAGCTGGGTTCTTTCAGTGGAGATCAGTGTGTTTGGAAGAAAAAAATGAGAGAAAGCTTGACCTGGCACTTAGGGGCATTGGGGTGGCGAGGGGAGCATGCCTTCTGGAGGTGGCATAAGGAACGAGCCCCTGCTTAACCTGGGGAGGGGAGTGGGTGCCTTAGGAGGCCTGGTCAGGTAGGTGGTTTGAGCTCCACAAGGGCGACCTTACGTGCCAGACCGAGAGTTTGGTCTCTTGTACTGGCAGGAGATGTTCAGATTGGGGATTCTAGTGGAGGTAGGGGTAGGAGTCAAGGGGGATGGGAGCTGTGGGGAGGAGCTCTGGAGTTTTTTTCTTGGGTCCAGAGATGGTCCTGTGAGACCCACAGGTGGCACAGCAGTTCTGGAGGTCATGGCTTCAGGGACCAGCAGTGACACCCACAGGACAGTGAGCTTCAGCTGAGCTAACAAAGTGCAGGAGACTGAGGGGTTAGAGGCAGCAGTTTGGCATAGGCTGGGGTACAGCAGGGGGCAAACTAAGAAAGTCTCAATTAACAGGGCCAGAGGGGCTGGTGGTAGGTAGATGAGAAGCCTGGGCACGGGGCAGGGGCCTGCTATGGGGTAGAGAATGGAAGATGGGAAAGGTGCCCCAAAGCCAAGGTCACTTCAGGAATTCCATCCCAAAGCAGGCAAGGGGAACGGGAACCCTTCCATTGCAGAATGAATCAATCCCTGCGTGAGAGAACAACTTTCAAACCCCTGAAGCCTTGGCCTTTCCGCAGTGTGGCCCCTGGGGGCCTCTTCATGTCCCTCTTTGAGGGCTACTGTTGGTGTCCTGGAGTCTTCCTGCCCTAGTCTGGCTGGCTCACCTGGTCATAGTCCACTGCTTCTCTGTCATCATGCAGGGCCAGTTGGCCTGACTTGTCAGTTGTCTGGCACCAAGTTGCTCTGCGGAAAAGCTGTAAACCCAGAGGCAGGCAGGCTTAGATTCAAGTGTCAGCTCAGCCCGAACTCTCTGTGTGGCCTTGGCTAAGATACTTGTTCTCAGGGGGCTCAATTTCTTTATCTGCCAGGCTATCAGCAAACACGCTAAATCCCTGGGTTCTAGGCTAGAGCCCCTTAAATCCCTCCTGCCTTGGGGCAGGATTAACCTCAGAGGATTGGGAAGAGCTGAGCCTTCTGGTGGAAAGGCCAAGGCTTGACTTTAAGCGTCTTAGGGCTTTGAAAGTTTTCTCTCACCCAGGGATTGATTCATTCTGCAATGGAAAGGTTCCCGTTCCCATTCCCCTCGCCTGTTTTGGGATGGAATCCTGAAATGACTTTGGCTTTGGGGCGCCTTTCCCATCTTCTCTTCTCTGCTCCTTAGCAGGGACCCTGCCCCTTGCCCAAGCTTCTCATCTTCCTACCACCAGCCCCTCTGACCCTGCTAACTGACATTTTCTCTTACCCTTCCCTTAACTTTCCTTGCTTCTGACTTCAAACTCTGGGCCTTGTCTGCCCATCTGGGGCAACCTTAGTGGCCAGAACACACACCCTACACTTAGCATCCTATTTCCTCTTAAGACAATACCTTCAGCCTTTTTCCATATGGCTCCCTCATTCCAACATGCTTCTTTAAGATGGCTGCATAATATTCTATCAAGGGAATGCCTTCATTAAGCCATGAGCATGTTATGGGGCATTTTGATTACTTACAATTTTTGCTCTTTCAGCTAATGCTACACTAAGCCATCTTTGTGTATTACAGAATCATTTCATTAGGTTGGCATTTATATAGCTAATGGCGATGGCCCAAGATTAGATAAAGAATCAGATTTTTTTTTCCCCAAGAAGAATATCCAGAAGATATATTCAAATTTTACTTTAAAAGCTAGGAGGATCTTTGTCGTGTTTTCCGTGACTGAAGAAGCAGGGTAATGGTAATGTGAAATTAGATGTAAGGAAAAGGCTGTGTATTTACAGGTAATACATGGCTTGTTCTTAAGTGTGGAGGTGAGCTCCATACATCCTCTTAAAGAGTAATCTACCTGTGGGAAATTGAGGAATTATATGTCCATGTATCTTTGGCATTTTGTTTAAAACAATAACAAAATAAACGATGATCTCTTCTTGAGGATGTTTTAGAGAAATAGCCTAAAACAAGAAAAAGTAAATAGGATTTTTGAGGGAGAAACTGTGTCTGTCTAAGACAGAGTGAGCCTGTCAGGGAGAGAAGTCTTCTTCTCAGTGGAAGCAGATTGCCAACTTCCTGAAAAGGTTTTGGCTTTTTGTTGGCCATTAGTAAATGGCTAGAATGAAACAGAGAAACAGGTGTCCCTCACTTGGTCCCTCGTATTCTTTTTAACTTGACATCTGTATTGGAGTGATGGGGAAGGCTTCCTCCATCCTGCTGATCTGTTGTTGATTTGGTCTCTGTTGATTGTCATATAGACCCAGGCTCCAGGCTTTGCATTTCAACATGATCCAGCAAATGTTGACTGAGTCTTTACAGTGAATAAAGTTACAGGGGGATAAAAACTTGGGAAGAAAAAACCTCAACGCACCCCTGTTTCTGAGGAGCTTTTGAACTGGGAGTGGGAAGGTAAGACAAGTCTAAAATTAATGACTGTTCAGACTTCCCTGGTGGTCCAGTTGTTAAGAATCTACCTGCTGATGCAGGGGACACAGGTTCGATCCCTGGCCGGGGAAGATTCCACATGCCTCAGGGCAGCTAAGCCCGGGCACAACTACTGCCTTAGAGCCCATGCTGTGCAACAGGAAAAGCCACCGCAACGAGAAGCCTGCTCACCGCAACTAGAGAGTAGTAGCCCCCACTTGCCACAACTAGAGAAAACCCACGTGCCAGCAACAGAGCCCCATCTCAGCCAGAAATAAGTAAATAAAAATTTTTAAAAACTAAAATAAAATTAATGATTTTGATTAAAATTAATCTCAAGAGAGATTAAGAAGAAGGCCCTGGGAGAAGTCAGCCCCACCCTGTTAGAGAAGGGAGGTAGTCCATCTTATTGGACAGCTGGAGTGGGGGATTACAGAAAGGTGTTTAAGAGTGGTTACTCCTGTCAGCACCTTAAGGACTGGCTGAGATAGCGCCTGAACATCTCCAGTGAAGATAAAAGGCCTGTGTAGAGGAAACTGAGGTGGAAGGACAGGGTGTATGTTTGGGGTTTGGCTTAAACGATGGCTCGTGTGATAGCAGTCTCACCAGCACATTATGGAGTGTATCAAGTGTGAGGCATGGTTCTAAGAACTTTCTCTATTAGCTCATTTAATCCCTGCAGTGACCCAAATGAGGTCTTTTATAATCATCTCCATTTTAGAGATGAAGGGATAGACATAAAACAGTTTATTAACTGTCCAAGACCATTGTGTTATACAACTGAGATCAGACCCAGTTGGTCTGGCTCCAGAATATCTGCTTCTAACCAGAAAGCTGTCCTGCCTCCCATATAGAGGAAGAACAGACACTGGAATCAGAAAGGTGGGTACACATCATATTTTAGAGGCTTGGGGTACAAATGTTTAGAGATGCAGAGGTGGGAGAGGGGCCAGAGATGGACATGAGAGGGATCGTGTGGTGGGTGCTGGGGAGTTTGGTGAGAGCTGTGGAAGGGGCCTCAGGAAGAAGGAGTTTCAAGAAGGGGTCTGTCAACAAGGCAGAGTTCCAGGAGGGGAGATCTGAGGGCATGCCTGAGCCCACCAGGAAGCCTAGAGGGCCTGTGTGGAGGGGCGGCCAGGCCGCAGACCCAGGAGCGTCGGCCCGGCTCTCCTGCCTACAGTGCTGTTCTCTCCAGGAGGCTCTGTATTCTGAAGATGGTGAAGCAGGTACAGGTGCTGGGTATCATTGCCCATGTCCTCTTATTGGTAGAGAGAGGCAGTCGTGACGGAGAGGGCAGGTGAGAGCTGGCACGGCTAATTTGGCAAACCCAGTGGCTTTTCTGCAGCCTAATGATTTCTGAAAGCTATTTGCTATGCTCCAGCATAAGTGTGACTACCTCATCTGAATGCTGCAGCGATCGCTGTTTTTCCTGGAAAATTGGGCCCATGTGGGCTCTGTGTGTGGTTTATTTGAGTTCCATTTTTATAGCCTTATTACCTTGTCCTCATGATGCAAGAGGCCTCTCTTTTCTCAAGCTTTGCTGTGAAAATTGTTTCTTAAAAGGCACAGAGCGATCTCTCATCACTGGGGTGGTGCTCTCTCCAGAGCAACACTCTTCTGCAGACTCGGCACACATTTTTCATCACCCCTGACACCAGTTGTCGTGTTTTTCTGATCGTTTGCAATTTACTGACTTTCAGGCAGCTCTTGAATCTCACTACCTAGGTGTTTGCCACGATTTCTTCCAGAAGACTTTGTGCATGTAAATATCTGTTCAGTTCCTTCCTCTCTGTTAGATGGCCCTGCCAGTGACCTTGTGAGGTCCTGACACCCAGTCTTGTTCTCTGGCCTTGAGTTGACAATGTTGGTAATTAACATTTATGGAGCCTGAGCTATTTCTAGGCACTGCACTAAAAGATTTATGTTCATGATCTTAATTGTTTCCAGTCTCTATAAAGAAAGTACTGTTACTTCCTCCCATTTTACAGATGAAGAAAATGAGTCTTGCAGAGGGAGAGTAACTTGCCCCAGGTCACACAGGTAGTAAACGGCAGAGCAGGCCTCCACTCAGGCCTTTCTGACCTTGGAGCCCATGTAGTCCCATTCATTCATTTATTCATTCATTCAACTACACAGGATTGTTGTTACAACATGCCAAGCACTGTTCTAGACCCAGGGCCTACAGCAAGGGCAAAAGAAAAGCAAAAATTCCTGCCTTTAGCTTACGTTCATATTTGGAGAGATAGAGAAAAAAAAAATATATATATACAGTATGCTCTATGGTGATAAGGACTATCGTGAAAAACAAAGTAAGGTGGTCAGCTAAGAAGTGTTGGGAGGATTTTAAATAGAGTAATCGAAGGCCTTATTGAGAAGGAGACCAAGTTGTTAAGTCAGATAGCAAACAGACATCCCAAATCTCAGTGTGTCAACTCAAGTAAACTTTTATTTCTCATAGAGAAAAGTTCCAGTAGGGTTGCTCCTGGTTATCAGGCATCCTTCCTGATGGTTGTTGAGGGACCCACACTTCTATCTTGTGTCTCTGTCAAGGCCTTCAGATTCCTCTCCGTTCAGCTGAAAAAGAGAGAGGACTTTGTGGGGATGTTTTTACAGGCCAGTGTGGAAGAAGCCTTGCATCCCTCATACCCAGAACTCAGTCACATGTGTATTCCTAACTGCAAGGGAAGCTGGGAAATGTAGTCCAGCCATGTGCTTACAGGTAAAAGGAAATGGATTTTGGTGAACTCATAGAATGCGGGCTTCCCCGATGGCTCAGCAAGTAAAGAATCCATCTGCAGTGCAGGAGACACAGATGTGGGTTCGATCCCTGGTTTGGGAAGATCCCCTGGAGGAGGAAAATGGCAACCCACTCCGATATTCTTTCCTGAAAAAAATCTCATGAACAGAGAAGCCTGCTGCTGCTGCTAAGTCACTTCAGTCGTGTCTGACTCTGTGCGACCCCATAGACGGCAGCCCATCAGGCTCTGCCATCCTTGGGATTCTCCAGGCAAGAGTACTGAAGTGGGTTGCCATTGCCTTCTCTGACAGAGAAGCCTAGAGGGCTGAAAAATCCCATGAACAGAGGAGTCTGACAGGCTCACAAAGATGCATAAACTCCTAGCATAGTGTATAGTGAATAAGGTGAAGAAGTTAGTCATGGGAAAGAGTGTTAGGCATGGGAACAGCGGGTAAAGGTGAACACGGTGGCTGGAGTGGAGTGAGGAAAAGGTGAAGACCTGGTGGAAAGTGAGGGCAGAGAAGTAACGGGCCCAGGCCATTAAGGTCATTGTCAGGACGTGGTTGCTTTGTGAGTGACAGGGAGAGCCAGGAACAGTGCACCGTTTTGAAAGAGGAATGGCATGATCTGAGTCATAGCTTGAAAGGCTCACTGTGCTGTGTTGAGGGAGGACTCAGGGAGAGAAGTTGAGTCTGTTGGCATTATCCAGCGAGTGATGAGAGCAGCTAGGTCCCGAGTGGAGGTGGTGGTGGTGGAGATGCTGAGAAGTGATTGGATTTGAGGTCTGTTCTGAAGGTGGAAGAGGTTTTGCTGTGGAATGGGTGGTGGGGTGGGACCGAAAGAGAGGACTCAGGATGGTTCTGAGATGGTGGCTTTTGCTTAATGACTATTAGACTCAACTTTCAACCCTTACAAGTAAAAAGAGGGGAACAGTTTTTGGAAAAAGGTATCCAGACACCCTCTGGGCCTGACCTATCTCTCATAGCCTCTTCTCCTCCACAGTACTTCCTTCAGCACAGATAGGCAGTTCTTTTTCACAATGAGCTTTTAGACAGCAGGACTGGGGGACGTCTGTGGCTCCTCTCAGCACAGAGTCCGGAGGGGATAGCACTCTCAGGGGTCTCATGTCATTGCCTGGGGCCTTCGGGCTGAGCCTCAGGGCCCCTCCCTCAGGCTGATGTGGAAGGCACCCAGTTTCCTTCTGGGTGACAGAGAGGAGCCTGCAGAGGCCATTTCCAGTCCATGCTGTGTGTAATGTAAGAATATAACTGTGTTTTGGAGTGGGAGCAGAAACAGCTTCCCTGGTTCTTCCTTGGCAATCATGACCTGCCAAGGCAGAAATGAGAGAGGGAATTTTTTAGTGGACGATGCTCCCACTAGGAACATAAAGGGAAAGAAAGTCTATCTTAAACAGAGCAGAATATGAGCTGTGGCAACAAATATTGCCTGTCTTCTTTCTAGGTGCTGGGCACTGTCTCAGTATTTTGGTTTCATTGGAGAGGGAAACAAATATATACCGTTCCTGCCCTCCTGGCAGAGTAGACTAGAATGATTTGCTGCAAGAAATTATATTTACACCCAAGTATTTCTTTCTTTCTTTTTTTTTTTAGCGATTGTAAATGGTGCTATACTTTTAATTTCAGCGTCCACATGTTCACTGCTAGGATACAGGAAAACATTTGAGTTTTTGTTTTTATTTTGTATCCGTCATCCTTGCTAAACTCACTCATTGGTCATTGGCATTTTTTTTTCTTTTTTGATTATATTCCTCAGGATTTTCTATCTGGACAGTCCTATCATCTACAAACAGAGATGACGGTTTTATTTCTGCCTTTCCAGTCTGTTTTGTTTCCTTTTGTGGCCTCTGGTGCTGGCTGGGACTTGGAGCACTTGGTTGAGCAAGAGTGCTAAGAGTAGACAGCGTCGTCCGTTCCTGATCTTGGGGGCAACATTCAGTCTTTTCATCGGTAAGCGCATGGTTAGCTGTAGATGTCTTTTACAGATGTCATTTGCCCTTCGTTGTATGGGTATGGGTGGGACCATGGGCTATTCTGTGGTGTTGGCTGATATAGAGCAGTTATTATCTAAAAGCTATCTGTCTTGCTGCAGGCAGCAAGCTTTTGTTGGAGCCTTTTTGGTCTGTGCTTGTTGGCATCTCCAGGTTTTTCCATTCCAAGTGGGACAAAAAGCAACTGTGGGCCGCTCACTGCAGTGTCCTTCCTCGGGGCCTGAGGCTCCTCACTGGACTGCCTTCTTCGCTCTGCCTTCGGAGTCTTCTCGCGTTTGCTTTGCGTGTCCCGTGTAGGAGTTTTTGTTGTACACAGAAGGTGGAATGGGGAAAGTGTGTCTTCTTCATCCTCCTGGAAGTGGAAGGGGTTGGAGAAACTAGAGGATTGGGTGGAAGCCTGTACGGGAAGGGCCTTCATGCCAGGGTTTGGACTCTGTAGGTGGTAGAAGGGCTCTTGGAAGTTCGTCTCTGCCACACGGTGGAGGGATGGGGAAGGGGAGGGGTGGAGAGACCAGGAGGCTGGTACCTGAGCTCAGGGAGGAGAGGATGAGGTTCTGGACTGTGACAGCAGACATGGTGCAGAAGGAAGAAGGGGGAGTCCACGTGGGCCTTGAGGAAGTCTGAGAAGACCAGGTGAGTCTGAGATTTCTAGCTTGGGCAACTAGCTAGAAGATTGGGAAGGCAGGGGAGGGGTGTGAGTGTAACCCAGTGGGTATATTGTAGGCCTTTTAGAGCGTGTCAGTAAGATTGGACTTGCTGTGCTTGCCTCCGGGGCTAACTTCACAGAGGAAGCCTGGCTGCTGTGTGAAAACCCAGGGAGTTCACGTTCTGGGCAGAGGAACCAATGTGGAGAAAGGCACAGATACAGGAAACGTCACAGTGGGCATGTTGGGACTCCAGCTCGTAGAGGGATGAGTGGGTAGTTACTGGTTCCATAACTGGGAAGGATGCTGGATGCTGTAGGAGTTCACAAAAGCAGGAGGTTCCAGAATAGGAGTTGACACTGCTGGTGATCCATCTGGCGCCTCCCGTTCATTGTGCATTAGCATCAGTCTTTCCTACTGCACACAGGCCTCCCTCCCTGGGGAGGCACCACTGCTGATAGCCCCAGTGTAGCAATTCCAGTGAAGGGAGAACTCGTTTCTCTACATTCATATATCAGTTCTAGAGAACGGCTCTGGATGGCCCAGCTTGGGTGATGCGCTTAGCCTTTGGGAGCACAACAGCACTATCGGCTGTTGGGGTGAAGACAGCTCTAATCTGACCTGGATGTATTACCCTACCCCCCACCCCCGACCCCCCTGTTGGGTCAAGCAAGACCTTTTTAAGAAGAAAGCAGAATAAAAGTATCTAGGGAAGATAAAAAAGAATATTTACTGTGGTTTATTATATTTTGAAGAATTTATCATATGGCAGTGAAGGAACTCTGTGTGTGCTTAGACGCTCAGTCATGTCCTACTCTTGGCGACCCCACGGACTGTAACTCCTCTGTCCAGGGGATTCTTCTGGCAAGAATACTGGAGTGGGTTGCCATTTCCTCCTCCAGGGGTTCTTTCCAACCCAGGGATTGAACCTGTGGCTCCTATGTCTCCTGCATTGGCAAGTGAATTCTTTACCACTAGTGCTACTGGGAAGCCCAGGAGCGCTTTGGAAAGATATAAAGCAGGGGACTTGATCAAATTTAGGTTTTCTTAAAATTATCACTGTATGAGGTTGCGGTTGAAAATCAGTCAGTGGGGTCACAAAAGAGCTGGACCCGAGTTAGTGGCTAAACCATCAATGGGTAGATCTGGGGAGACTGGTTGAGAGGCTGCTGCTATTGTTCTGAGGAGAACAGATAAGACCTGAGCTACTTCAAGTCCTTCAATTCTTATTTCATTTGGACTTCACCTCCAGCCACAGCATCAGGCAGGTCAAGGAGAGAGAGAGAGTCTGGAGGAGACAATTAGGTAGACAAGGCATGGTGAGTGAAGGGCGCTTCAGGAGGACTCACCACCAGCACCAAGCGGGTAACAGCTGTTCTCCGGAAGGTTAAGTTTCTCTTTGGAAATGAGTTATGAATTGGTGGCAGACTCAACATGTCTTTCTTATGAATTCTTAAGAAATGTGAATGTTAATGGCTTCTTGTGGTATCCTAACTGGAAAAGTAAGTTGATTAATTATATTTTTCTCCTTTTAAGAAGTATCTTTTCTCTAAGGAGTCAGATAATAGGAGATATATCAGGAGTGCCAGTCAAGAAATAGATGGTTGAGAGGGGGACGCTGTCTGGAAGACCCCGCCTTGCCCATCAGCCTACCCTCGGGCCCGCCAGTCTACTTTGGAAACACTTATCCCTTTCGAATTGTCCTGGGAAAGCTTATAAGAATTTTAGCCAAAGAAGTGACATAATCTGATTTACATCATAACAGACTCTGTCCTGTATTGAGACTAGGCTATGGGTGGAGGTGGCAGTGACACCCAACACAGAAGCAGAGAGGGCAGGGACACCAGTTAGAGGCTCTGGCAATAACCTAGGGGGGTGACGGTGGGGGAGGTGAGGAGTGGTCACATTCTGAATATACTGAGTTGGCAAAAAAACTCATTTGGGTTTTTCCTAAGATGTTATAGAAAAACCCGAGTGAAGTTTTTGACCAACCCATTGTTTTGAAGGCAAATACCAGTTTTGGTGAGAATAGGAGAGAGAAAGAGAAGAGATGAGAATGACTCCAAACCTTTGACCTGGGCAACTAGAAGACCAGGAGACCATGCCCTTGAATTGAGATTGGTAAGATTCTGGGAAGAGCAGGTCTGGGGGAAGGTCAGGGGTCTATGTGAGACCTGTCAAGTTTGATACATCTAACACATCTCACAGAGACCTCCTCTCCACTTGACATCTTCCCTAAAGCAGGCAGTAGAATATACTAGCCAGGAGTCTAAACGAGAGACCTGCGCTTGGAGAGAAATCTGGGCATCCTTGATGTACAGGTGATAGAAGACTAGGTGAGATCACCCAGGGGGCGATTGAAGGAATACAGAAGGGAGAACTATGATTCAAGCCCTGGGGCTTTCTGACATTAAGATGTGGGGAGACAAGGAAGAACCAGCAAAGGGAGCGAACAGCCAGTGAGCGAGGTGGGTGGAAAGCCTAGAACGCTAGCCTGGAAGCCGAGTGAAGAGATGTCAACAAGAGGGAGTGATTCACTGCCGGCAAGAGCTATATGGAGAAGACATAGACTTGCCCGTCAGATCTAATAACATGGAAGAGAAGCTAAATGCATGCTTTTGGACCCAAGCTCAGCCTTTCCAATAAGTAGTAGTTCCCGCCTTGAAGGAGAATACAAGTGTGCAAAAAGGTTCATTTAAGATTGGTGGAAATAGGTCTGAGAAAGATGTGAAGATAGTACCATGGGAGTCCAGCAGAAAGCCTACTTCTGGCTTTTGCAGGGAGGATTGAGGTCAGATTTATTCATGTCTTCATTCATTCATTCCACAGAAACATTTTGGGTGCCATGGACAGGGAGGAAAGGAGAAAGTAGAGCTGTTATTTCAGTTTTGTGGACAATGAAAAAGAGTCTGTTTTGGTAGAGTTTGTTTTGGTAGTGTTTGCACGATGTGTGAATGTATGTAATGCCACTGAGCTGCACACTTAATAATGGTTAAGCTTGTAAATTTTGTTATGTGTTTTTTAGCACCATCACCACCACACACCCACACATACACCCACACACATAATTCTAAAGGAGAAAAAACAAAAAACCTTCTTGGGCCCCACCATGACCTTGGTGTGGAACAAGATGTTGAAATGGAGGTCATTGTAGTATAGAAGGAGATAATGTGGCAAGAAGGGGAGGAAGAATGCTGAGAGAAGGGACTGGCCACCAGTGCTTTCTGTCTGGAGTGAGGAGTCCACTGGGGGAGACCACATGAGCTAAGGCTGCAGCCTCAGGCTAGGCCAGTTGTTGTAGGCCTGGCAGCCTGCCTGTGGTGTCAGGCTTGCCTTCCTAGGTTCTGGGAGCCTCTAAAGGTTTCTGCTCAGGGAAGTGGCATTCCAAAGGTGTGCATTTAGAAGAGTAATCTCATTAATCCTTCCTGTTAAATCATTGCCTATTAAAAGCAGTGGGATTGAAGCATGCATTTCTAGGATGACAGTTGTGGTCCAGCAGAATTTTAGATACCTGGGCATGTCTTCAGGAATTGAGTGTGTTAACTTTTCCACCCATTTTACAAATATTTATTGAGAACTATCTAAATGCCCATAGTATTCTAGGCAGTGGGGATAAGGGATAGGGTGAATTTATCAGATCTCTCCTCTTGACAAGCATATAGTCTAAGGACCCCTATTCCCAAATAAGAACTTATGCTACATTGTACCCCGTGTTACCATAAATGTCTCACTAGAGTTCCACCGGAGCTGAGAGGAGGGCTGCCTGGCCTGTCTGGGACCCTGGGGTGGCTTCCAGGGAGAGGATTGTCCAGTGCATTTGAAGGATGACCAGTATTTAGGCAGAGATGGACAGCCTGGGAGGATAGTGAATCAGAAACTCACTGGGAGTTATAAATTTGAAGAAAATGTAGAAATGTTCTCTTTTAAAGCTAAACTTTTATTTCATTGGCTTTTAGGTGGTGCTGTCTAACGTGCATGTTTTTGGACCCAAGCTTAACTTTTCAAATGTGGAATGCTAGGCCTTCACTGGTAAGTTTGTTTGATGCCTTCTTACCGAATTACGCTATCAAGGATTGGTATTTGGAACAAAGGGCAAGGTCGTTATCACTGGTACTGCTCTGTACTCTGGAGAAGCCTACAGTGTAGGTGGATAAGATCTGCAGGGATCTCAATTTATGTTTCTGTGGTAGATACAGAGGGAAAGGCCAGAGGGGAAGTATCCCAGGTGCGAGGGATGGATACAGCTGGCCACACAGAGAGGCAGAGCTTGACTATGTTCTGAAGGATGGACAAGTCCAGTTGGGGGATGAAGTATGCCTTTCTGGCTTGAGAAGGTGAGTATAGGATGGAAAGAGAGTGGACTCAGCAAAAGACCCATGAGAACAAAAATTTCATCCAAAGGAGTGGTGAGTAAGAAGTTTGGCAGGATCAGCTGGTGGCTGATTATTCTAAACCAAGGTCAGGAAACTTTTTCTGTAAAGGATCAGATGGTAAATATTTTCGGCTTCCTAGGCCATATGGTCTCTATCATGGTTCCTCAACTCTGCCATGGTAGTGGGAAAACAGCCATAGATAATATGTGTGTGATGGTGTGGCTATGTTCCAATTATACCTTATTTACAGAAACAGATAGTGGACTGAATTGGGCCTGTGGGCTATAGTTTGCCCACCCCTTTTCTAGACCCTGAATGCTAGGCACTTGGAGACAGTAGGAAGCCATTGAAGTTATTTGGAGCAAAGAAGTAAAATGGCTGAAGTAACATGTTAGGGGCATTCTGGACAAGAAGCATAGGCTCTGTTCCAAGGCAGCAGCAGCAGTCCAGGCGTGAAGTCACATGGCTAACAGTGGTTAAGATGGAGCAAAGGACCAAAAGAAGAAATAGTGCAAAGGGAGAAATGCAGGATTTATGGTCTTCTTAGACTTTAAAGACAGGAGCCAAAGAAGATGAAAGTTTAAACTCGATAGTTCATAACCATTGACCAAAATGTGGCTGTTTGGCGTGGAGAAGGATACTTGGTGCATCCAGTTATAGATATACTGAATTTGAGGTGGCAGTGGTTCATCCACAGGACATGTCTAACAGATCATTGGAAATGCACAGCCGGCCCCTGGGCTGGGAAGGGTTGGCCTGGAGATGTAGAACGAAGCATGGGATTAATAAGTTCTCCCCTTGATGTGCCGAGGGCTGAGCCTTAGGCAGTGTGCATAACTCTGGGATGGGAAACAGAAGCTGGAAGAGAACCAGAAGCCAAGGGGGAGAGAGTCCCAGGAAGCAGAGGATGGGGCTGCAGAGACCAGGGAGAAGGGACCTGAGGAAGGGCTGCTGTTTAGTGATGAGGTGTTTGCAGCTGGCCTTGAGAATGTGCTGCGGGGAGGCAGAAGGGGGAAGGCAGCGAGATTTCACAGGGTCCATCATAAACGAGGGATTAACAATCAGAGACACTAGTAAAAAGAGACCAGTTATGGAGAGTTTGAGTGTTAAAAGAAAGGAGATACAAAGATTTCAGCATCTGAATGCCAAAATAAGCTTTTTAGCTTTGAGGCAAGCAAAGCATGCTGTGACCGGTCCTCCTGTCCTCTGGAGCCAAGTGTGTTTGGGAGTTTGTGTGTACCTTGGGCTTGCAATTGTGTTCTTACGCTTTGTTTGAGGTGTGGCGTTCCGAGCTCTGCTACAACTTGCACCAGTGGAATCCAGTCCGTATCTGGACCCCTGCCATGAGACAAGATGCGATCTGTTGGGGAAATAGTTGCATTTGCCTGAATTGGAGGAGAAAATAGGATAGAGCAAGAAATGGAAATGAAACTCCTTACTGCAGAGTCTGCCCAAGTATGGGAATTGGAGACAATTCCTCAAGTCACTCAACTAGATAGCAATTTATGATTTGAACACTTTGAGTGTATGTTTTTGGGTTTGAATTCTGAGTAGCTTTTGGCTAGGTTTTCACAAATATATCAGAGATGGAGTCATTAAAGTAACAGGTGGAACAGGTTTGCAGCCTCCCTTTCGTGAAATCTCACTGAGTTCCAGGCACAGTGCTGAGTGCTCTGTAGGTATTTTTATTTCATCTTTGCAATAACCTATGGCAGAGGCATTAGTGTTTTCACTTCAGCAATAGGAAATCAAATCACAAGAGACTGAGTAACCTGCCCGAGGTTAGAAGGGATTTGAACCTGGAGCATCTGACCCCTGGTTTGCACTGCTTTCTGTTTCCCACCTAATTCCCACCTAAATCTGGAATTGCTTCTCTGTCTTACATAGAAGGATTGGAGACAGCATGAGCTCTTAAGGTTAAATACTTAGAGCCTACAATGGGTGTTCCTGCTTCGTAGGAGTCTATTAAAAGGGTGGCAGAAGTGTGGGACCCCTGAAAGAGACCAAGGCCAAACTTCAAACACTTACTTGACTGTTTCCCAGCTGAAATGTCCCTTTAGTTGGAGAAGGCAGCACCCTTGGGCTTGGAAAGGAAATCTCACTAGAGGGCGTGACAGTCAGATTCCAGTCCTAGCTCTGTGGCAGTGAGAATCTGCTTTTTGTTGAAATACTTGAGTTTCTCTCTGCTCATCTCCAACTTCAGGTTCCAAGGGCAGGGTCCTGTTTTGTCTTGTTCCCCACCAGTGTCCAGCCTGGAATTGGGTATGTAGCATGTGCCCACTGAATATTTTGTTGTTTTTAGTGAACCAGGCAGCCTCGGACCAGGTGCTTCATCTCGGTGTGCCAGGCACTGTGCTCGACACTGAGGTCATAGAGGTGACACCGGACAAGTTCTGTCCACTTGAGGCAGATGCATGAGCAGGGCAGATGGAATAGAGGGGTGAGATCTAAGGTCAGACGGGCAGAATAAGGCTCTGAAGACAGCGGTCACAACGCTCTTTGGGATGAGTGCGCATAGGTCCATACTGTTCTCATTGCTAGGCTTGGTGCTGTTGCCGATACCAGCTAACTGCTCCCCGCCTCGAGAGCACCCCCTGGGTGTCAGAGGGGCCTCCTGCCTCTGGCTGGGCTGAGCGCTCCCCTCTCGTCTGCTCACTCTGCCCTGCCACCCCCTGGTTCTCTGCAGTTCTGTAGACCTGGCCTCCTCGGCCTGCTGTGCCGGTTCTCTTTTCTCAGTCTTCAGCTTAATAAGGTTTTGTTGATCCCGTTGGGGTCAGCCCCAATATTCCTCCCCACCAAGCTCATCCACTGCTCACCTGTGTCCTGAAGTCGCCCGAATCTGCCCAGAACCTCTCCCAACCCCCACCCCGCCCCCACCCCCACAATGGTCTTGCGGGTACTTCCTGTCAGCCCTCCCCTGGTACCCAGTGCATCTGTCTTCCTGCGGTGCCTGCCTTGGGTGGGACTAAACCCCCTCAGGCATATCAGCTGCAGGAGTCATCCTTGGCTTTGTCCTTTCCCTCCACTGTCATCTTCCACCCGTGACCTCATCTGGAAAAGCCTATCTTCTCCTTCATCCCTCCCTCCTTCCTTCTCCCTCCCCACTCCTTCATTTAGGTTGTTTAAATAACCTCTCCTTTGGCCTTACTGGGGCCACTTTTGTCTTCCTAATTGCACCCCCACCTCCTCCCTGCAGCATGAAGTTTTAACTCTCACATCTATGGAGGCTTTCTTCTGCTGAAAGCTCTCTTTAGGGGCAAGACCTCCCTGGTGGTCTGGTGGTTAAGAACTCCAGGCTTCCAATGCAAAGGGCAAAGATTCAAATCCCTGCTTAGGGAACTAAGATCCCACAGGCCTCACCACGTGGCCAAAAAAACCTGCCAAACTCTCCAAGGGCTCCTCATCGCTTGTAGAATAGAACCCCAGCCCCCTCAGCAGGCCTGCAGTTTTCTCATAACTGGCCTTCCGCCACCTTCCCCATTTCACTCTTTCCATAGCCCATATTTCTAACCTCAGCCTAGCCTCTCAACGGCTGTCACCCCTTGGTGCCTTGGCCAGAGCTGGGCTCTTTCCCTGGAATGACCCTTCCCCTGCTCTCCATTTCAGTAACTCAGCTCAGGTTTCTGCTCTTCTGGACACCTTCCCCCCACCCTACACTTCTCTGTGCCCTGGACACGACCTTCCTCCTGGCTCCCAGAACACCCTGCATTGCTCTCTCTCCCAAAGCACTTATTGATGTAACTGTTGATTTACTATCTGTTTCACTCAGAAAACTGAGCTCCTTAAGGGTGGAGACCACACACACACACACACACAATCTCTGGGTGCTTGGTGCCAGCACAGAACACCTGGCTCAGGAAGTCTTTGTTGAAAGTGTGAGGATAGCAGTCTATGCAGCCAAACAACAGATTTATAACATGATCAAATGTATTTGAAATTGGAGTTTCATTGGTTATTGAGTTGGGTGGGCCCCCCCCCAACCCCCCTACCCCTCGCTGCTGCTCAGTTTTGATGGCAGGATAGATTGGTGTGGGCTGGGGTTTGTGGTTTCCTATTGCATCTCCCCACCTGTGGAGGCTTTGGGAACATAACTTCTCTATATTCTTTGCCCCTGACTTTTGTATTTTTAACTCCTGTTGTTGATAGGCTAGGAAAGCAATTCAAAATGAAAAATAGTCCATCATGGAATGCTGAAGAATGAGGTCCACCCAGCTTCCTGGAGAGATCCCAAATTTCCTAAATTAGCCAAAGTAATGACTCTTGCTAACCACTGACAGCTTTTCCCTCGTGCAGTCCAGCGGAGAGTGCTTTTCTGGCTGGGGGATGAGGAAGGCCAGTGGTCCTTTGTAGAGGGGACCAAACAGCATCTTTATCTTCATTTGGAACCTTGTAAAGTCCTCAGTGAATACTGTGTGTGTGCGCGCACACACACACTCAGTCACTTAGCCGTGTCGGACTCTTTGCAACCCTATGGACTGTAGCCCACCAAGCTCCTCTGTCCATTGGATTTCCCAGGCAAGAGCACTGGAGGGGGGTGCCATTTCCTTTTCCAGGGGATCTTGCCAACCCAGGGATTAAACTCATGGCTCCTGCTGTATCTCCTGTATTGCAGTTGAATTCTTCACCCCTGAGCCACCAGGGACCTTTCCCAGTGACTACTGAGGAGCAGCAAACAGGAAGCAGCTATGAGCCCAGGGATGCAAGGTCCACATCTGTGTTTCCCCACCCTGGGAGCTCCCGCAGTACACCTCAGTGCTAGCTGCTACCTTCTCATGTTCTCCTGTGGGGCTTTCAACTTCGTGTTCTTGCCTCTCCTTCACTTCCTGGTTCTGCCACAGAACCAGGAAATTATGCCAAGAATTCAGTTTCTTTTTGGGAGCTTAAAGTAATCCGGGAAGGCTCCCTTGAAGAAGCAGTCCTCCTCCACACAGAGGTGTCCTGCTGACTGGAGTGCTCCAGCAGGCGCCTGGGCTGCTTTCCTTGCCTGGAAACACTGATGCTGCTGCTGCTTTCCCTTTCAGGGACTTCCCAGAAGCTGTTCCCCCAGCATGGAATACATTTTCCTTCTGCCCTGCCTGGTTCATGCCCATTCACCCATCTGCTATCAGCTGATTCATTTATTCTTAGGAAACCTTCCCTGCCCTCCTCGATAAGGAACCTGGATCTTATCATTACCATTCCTGTGGTCCCTTTATGCTGCTCGTTGATTGCTCACCACAGGGCAGGCGCTATCAAAGTGCCGAATGGGTAACCCCGTAGTATTAGAGCCTCAGCCGTGTATGCTGAGGGCAGGGTTAACATTATTACCGCAGATACCTTTCAGGGGACCAGAGGTCCAGATCAGTTGGAGGCATGAGAGCAGGGTTTGCACCCAGGAGCCCGACTGGGTCTTCGCTCCCGCCCATTCTTCTCCAGGTGTTCGGCAGCCCATCCTCCTACTTGTTCTCAGCCCTCATCCCAGAGGCCGTTTCACATGTATGTGTTAGGTTATAGATGAATAAATGTCGTGTTCACCCACTGGGCAGCCTGGTAAGCCCCGACTTCTAGGCAGGAGCTCAGCACAGAGTTACCAGCAGCCTGCCCACCCAGGTAGCTGCTCACCTGCAGGATCTCCTTGCCCCTTGCATCCCAAAAGTCTGGGCTGTGAACGTGAACTCCCTGGGGGTCCTCACAGTTTAGCTGGCACATCCCCTCCTATTTCCATGTCCTGGTCAGTGGTGCTAAGGAAGCATTTCTCCCTGGCAGGGTCTGTCCCTCATCTTTCTTCCACATTGTGAGCCCATCCTCATCCTTGCATAAGAAAGTGGACCCCCTCTACCCCCAGGACAGAGCCCTGCCCCTTCCTTTGCTCCTCTGGACCTACCTGTGCACACTTGGGATGGCGCTGACCGCCACGGGCCATCCTGACCTGGGTGCCTGCCTCCTCGCCCTTGTGCAGCCACTTGGAACCATCCCTGGTGCAGCCTCTGTGGCAGGTAGCGTCTTGTACAGTCAGGACTGAGGGGGCCACAGAGGGGCTAAGAGGACAGGAGTTATTGCCCTATAGGCAGCTGCTCCGTGATTCCAAGTGTGTGTGGGTGCCTGTGCTGGTGACTATGTATGTGTGTGTTTCTTGCTTGATGCTTTTGCTTGTATAATTTATCCTTGTGCACATTAGAGACCATGCCTCATTGTCTCAGGGGTCTGATGTGGCGCTCTGAATAATAGATACAACAGAGCTGTGGGCGAAATAGATTTTCTCCTCCTCCCTCTAGCCGAAGGCACCTCCCCTTTCCCCAGTCCCCACCCTGGTACCCCTGTGACTATTTCATGGGGTTGTTATGACTGTCAGGACCCCCTTCCCAGACCCCACACAGATGACAGGGATGTGAAAGCCCTACCTAGACCCCAGCAGGCTAGCAGGGCACCAGGCTACTCTGCATTGGCTGGCAGCAGGGAAGGCTGGTCTCCCGGGGCACCTCACCAGGCCTCCAGGGCCCTCCAGGAGCAGGCTGGCTGAGCTCCAAGTGTCTCATGCTGGTTTTGAGTGGGAAACATAAAAATTAAAAATGGCTTCTGACCAAGTTGGGAAAGTAGGCATGGGTGGGGTGGGGATGGGGAGCTGAGGACTTGGCTGCAGCTTCCAAACATGCTGGCAGCAAGCTGAAATTAGCTTACAGGGAAATGGCCTGACATGGCAGACATGCTTCACAGTGTTGACTCTGTGCCTGTTAGTGGTAGGGCCTAAGGCAACCCATCCATGCTCTTTAAGCCTCAGTTTTCTCACCTGTAAAATGGGACAATGACCATAGTAATCACCTCTGTGAGGTTCTTGTGAGGGTGAAATGAAAACATGCTTAGCATGGTACATGGTATGTAGAAAATGCTGAATATCTGTTATCATTTTACTGTTGTTTTTTAAAAAGTAGCATTGTCAAAAACTGTAAGACAGCTTTGGACAACATGCAGAGTCTAAAATGCACCATTAAAGGTTGTGGGGAATGAATGAGGTGGGAGTGTAAGAAAAGCACTTTGTGAATTACAAACTGTGCAGATATTATTAGCATATTATCATTATTATTGGATGTTATTATTAACACAAATATCTCTTTTATTGTTTTAACTTTGGAAAAAACTGGCTGAGCACAACTTTATGATACTGACTTTAAGTTCTTTGTTGTTTTTGTTTTTTTGTTTTGGAGGGAGATTTATCAGACGGGCTTTCACTGGAGTCTTGCCCAGAGGCTGTGTGACCTACATTGGTGATGCCAGGTGCCATATGTCTGAATAGCACCTGGCACAGAGGAGCGATTCTGTGGTTGCTCATCTTATTTTAAATCTTTATGATAAGTGTTTAATACTTAGTTGTGTAGTTAGGTTTTTGTAAAGTTCATTGACAGTAAATTGTGGTTATTTGCTTAAGACAAATTCCTGAGAAGTCGCTTGAGAAATACGCACTCTTTGAGCTTTGTAGCTAATATAGCTGAAGAAATGGAAGCAATTTATTCAGCATTAGATGTAGACAGCTACCACTGTTTTCTCAAGTATGTTAGGAATATTTTCTAAGCATCAACAGGTTTGCCTCTCTTGTGTTTATCTCCATCCCATACCATTTCACTGCCTCCACTCATCCTTCCAAAAATAAAATTGATCAAAAAATTAAACATATAGACAGAGGTTGAAAATTTTCTACTCACTGGCTGCTTTTGGACTGCAGATGTATTTTGTTAAGCACTCACAATGTTTTAAAACCTTTATGTTAGTGAGTAACATTTAAAAATTGGGAGATGTTATCTAGAAATCTGGATTTCTAGATGTTAGTGAAAATCCAAAGATCTAGCAGCACTGGGTCCATCTACCCTCATGGCATTGATGAAGATGGCCATCCCTCTTACAAGGACCTGTTTCTCCAGCTGCCCAGCCTCACCCAGCCCCTGCTCCTATACATGGCCTGTGGGTAACTGTATCTGTAGTCTGAGCTAAATGTAACCAACACCTCTTAGACACAGTGCATCAACTGAGAATTGCGTTCACCAGCAACTTTGACCATAGAGAGGACAATTGTTTCACTTGCTAAGTTGTCGTTTTTGTGATAAGCCAAGTAGCTTCAGTGTTTTATTTAGACTCTTTTGGGTTTAGTACAATCACCTCTCCCCTCCTGTGGGTTTCCGTCCTTAATGATTTTTAAGAAGTCTTCAGTAAGACTTATACGTCAATGTAAAATGTTGGCTAAGGCCAGATATAAATTTTAATTGCTTCTATTTAAGGGAGGTTGAACACAAGTGACCTGCTTTGATTCAGTAACTTAAGATGTTGCGAATTTGAACAATTCAAGATACTTAGTCCTTTTTATTGGTCATCTCGTTGTTGTTGTTCAGTTTCAGTCATGTCCAACTCTTTGCGATCCCATGGACTGCAGCATGCCAGGTTTCTCTGTCCTTCACCATTTCCTGGGGTTTTCTCAAACTCATATCCATTGAGTCGATGATGCTATCCAATCATCTCATCCTCTGTCATCGTCTTCTCCTCCTGCCTTCAATCTTTCCCGGCATCAGGGTCTTTTCCAGTGAGTCAGCTCTTTGGCTCAAGTGGCCAAAGTATTGGATCTTCAGCTTCAGCCTTTCCAATGAATATTCAAGATTGATCTCTTAGGATGGACTAGTTTGATCTCCTTGCAGTCCAAGGGACTCTCAAGAGTCTTCTCCAATACCACAATTTGAAGGCATCAGTTCTTCAGTGCTCAGCCTTCTTTATGATCCAATTCTCACATCTATGGGAAAAACAATAGCTTTGATTATATGGACCTTTGTTGGCAAAGTAATGTCTCTGCTTTTTAATATACAGCCTAGGTTTGTCATAACTTTTCTTCCAAGTAGCAAGCCTTTTTTAATCTCATGGCTGCAGTCACTGTCTGCCGTGATTTTGGAGCCCAAGAAAATAACGTCTGTCACTGTTTCCATCGCTTCCTCATCTATTTGCGATGAAGTGATGGGACCAGATGCCATGGTCTTTGTTTTTTGAATGTTGAGTTCATCTCATTGAAATAGTTGTAATTTAGCAGAGTCTTTATTGAAAGAGGTGAGAACCTGGGGATTCTTAGTCGTGGTGATCATCCTTATCTGTCAGTTTTTCTCAGGCAGGCCCTTACCCTCTTCCACCTAGTGAGCATGCACAGGTCTGGGGGCCACATGCAGGAGTGGGGTGCTGGGCCTCACAGTCTTTGCAAACAATTTTAAAACTATTATTATTCTATGAGCGTCAACATTTTTTGGTTTTTGTTATCATGAGAAAGCATACGCTTGTAAAAATGTTGGACAACCCTGGAGTGTATAACATACAGGAAGAAAGTCTTCTGCAACACCTGCCCTCCCCACCTTCCCCCAGGATTGGCACTCTTGAGGCTTTGTTGGATATAGTCCTGGACTTCTTCGTTTGCTTGTATCCCCTTAACCCCTTTGTATTTCCTTTTCCCTCATGTCCAACATACATGTTTTTACTTTCATAGAAATGGACTCTCTCTATGCCTACAGTTTTCCTTTGTTTTTTTTTTTAGCCAACTGTCAATTATTACAGTTTTCTTTTCAAGTTGACATGTACAGATAAATGTACTTTATTATGTATAACAGTTGTAATGCATGGTATGGGTACCTTTGAAACTTTTTTAATCATCCTTGTATTGGTAGACACTTGGTTTATTGCTGATTTTTTATCATTACAATCACTGCTGATGTGGAAATTGTTACACCCACTTGTGAACTTCTGCATGAGATTTTCTTGCACATAGACACCTGAAAGTAGGACATTTGGCTTAAATAGTTTGCCATTTACAAACTGAATCAGTATTGTCTAATTGCCCTCCAAAAAAGCTGTACTAATTCACACTCCTTTCAAGAGTATCCAGTTATGGCTCCAGTAATCTAGTTTTTGCTTCACCATGCATGAGAAAAGTAAACTTTAAAAACTCACAAATATGCCATCAAAATTACACATTTGTCTTAGAAAAGCATTCAAAATATATCTATAGATTTAATTAAATGATTTACATACCTTGATTTTGGTGACAGTTATCATCCTACAAGATGACAAAAATGTCCCCCAACTGTTGTTATCAGCTTAATTATTAAATGCTTACATGAAGATTTTAG
The DNA here is from genome assembly GCA_007570785.1 of Antilocapra americana. NCBI lineage: Eukaryota > Metazoa > Chordata > Mammalia > Artiodactyla > Antilocapridae > Antilocapra > Antilocapra americana. The sequence continues at coordinate 12,575,438 of ML663009.1, forward strand.
TTGTCCCAGGGAGCCTTTGAGAGAATAAGTCATGGCTTCCTTTTCCACTGTTCTCCTGGGGCTGCCTTGTCTTTCCTGTTAGGGTCTGAGCCCTCAGGGCAAAGGTCAGGTCAGCATTTAAACAGGAGTGCCAGGCCTTGGCATGGGGAGATGGCAGGTGATGTCTTGAGGTATCTGAGGTGTTCCAGCATCCTCTCCTGACATATAAAGCTGTTTCAATGGACAGGTCCTTACCACCTATATTTTCTCACAGTGTCCACGTGACCGCCCTGCGAAGCAGACACTCCCCTGACCCCTCATTTACATCTAGAGACTCTTAGGCTCAAAGGTCTAACTTAGTGTCGCACAGTCACTGAGGGTCAATAGCTTGGACCAGGTCTTCTGACTACAAATATGGTGGAGTCAGATCCCTGTGAGGCTGATAGGCAGCTTTTTGTTTGTAGGACACCATGGAAGTTTCCTTTACTGAGCTGGGGGTGGAGACAAGAAAGGAAAGTGACATTCCCTGACTTCCTGTGGTCACTTTTGGGCATGTGCAATTTTAAATCCCGTCTCCTCTGGAGGCCTCCTCTCTGCCTGTCTGACCTGTTGTCTGGCTCTTGCTAACAAATTACCCTGTATTGGCCAAAGTTCCTTAGCCCTAACCTCAGTTGTGAACCTGAAAGTAAATTTGATGGAAGTATTAGTTGCTCAGTCATGTCCAATCCTTTGTGACCCCATGAACTGTAGTGACCCCATGGACTGTAGCACGCCAGGCTTCTCTGTCCATGGAATTCTCCAGGCAATAATACTGGTGTGGGTTGCCATTTCCTCCTCCAGGGTATCTGCCCAACCTAGGGAGCAAACCCTCCAGATTCTTCACTGTTTGAACCACCAGGGAAGCCCCACCCCCACATATCCTTCCAGGATGCTCTCAGTTGCATGAGATCCATGCAAGGTCATCTGGTCTAGTGGAAACAGGAATCTGGAGTTGGTTCAAATCCTGGTCCCATTACTTTTATTACTAGCAGTGAGAACATTTGACTGCTGATCTTACCTCTCTGCGCCTCAGTATCCTCTTCTACAAGATAGGGAAAATGATTCTCTCCTAGGGACATTTTGAGAAATACATGAATTAAGATTTGAAATGTACCTCTAAGATATTCAGCACTTTATAAATGTGAATCTTCTCTCAAAATTTCCTGCTGTAGAAAGAAGGTTCTTCTCTGGAGATGCTCCATACTGGTAGCTGCTAGCTGGGGATCCTGGGCCCAGGACAAGGCCAACACGTGAGCCCCAAGATGAATCACGAAAAGTGTATACCCTCAGAAGCTCACCATTTGGTAGGGGAGCCCAGTGAGCAGGGATGTTATAATTTGTGCAGTGATAAGAATCAGTTAACAGAGGAAAGAGTAATTAAACTCCAGGTGGAAGGGGATGGAAGAAGTCATCAAGCAACTGGGGTACTGAAGGTTGAATAGGAGTTTGAAAGGACATACACAATTAATAGGCAATTTTATTCATTAGTAATAAAGTTGCATTTTTAAATGTATATATGTTAACTTCTTTTGACTTTTACTAGTACACTGAAATATTCAAATTCATCCATTCTCTTTTCCATTTCTTTCCTTTCTCCCATTCTGCCTCTCCTTCCTACCATAGGTTAAGGTCCTCAGCTGCTAACAATTTCTTAATTAGTTTTTGTATGCTTTAGTAGATCCTCAGAGGATGATGCCATTTTACTCTGCTAAGTTTTTTTTTTTTTTTCTGTTAAGTTTTTATAAGAGCTTTGGTATAGTTTTTTTTCCCATTCCTTTTTTCTATACTAAGAGCAAACTCTTTTGCTTTCTCAGCAGTGAACAAACTACCAGTTATTCGATGTGCTCTGCATCACGCCTGTACACAGGGGCTTATGCCATCCCATCTAGTAGCCAGAACAAAGTAGTGCAACAAGGACTGTTGTAACTTTTTCGTAGATGAGCAAACCGCGGCTCACAAGTATGAAGCCATATTTCTGCTCTGGAGTCCTTTTCCCATCATTCTCTGCTGCCTGGCACAGGGCCTTGCACTGATTTTGTGCTGCTGGTTTTGTAACCCACTTGGTATGGTGCCAAGTCTCCTCACACAGCTTCCTACCTATTACCGGACACTCAGGATCGTGCAACAGCAATAATTGAAGAAAACCACAATTTCCCATTCCTCTCACTTTTATTTCTGAGCTACTTATAAGCATCTAGGTTTGACTTAAACTTTCTTGCTCTGTCTCTTCCGCTTAAGGAATGATAACAGGGTGCATGCACAGTGCTCCCAGGGCCCAGCCTGCATGTCTGAGGATAAGGCCCCAGCTTCATCCTGCTGGGGACTCCCCAGTAACCCTGGGTACCCCTCATCCTCTCTCTAGAGCTGTATTTCCCCAGCGTGATCCAGGGCTCCGGTGCTCCCCAGCTATGCTGCCCGCTGCCGTAGGAACTCCTGTGATGGAGCGGGCCTGCAGAGTGTGCCGGAAGGGACCCAGGTCTCAGTGTCAGGAAGCCCTGAGTGTGAATATGCCCAGCTGTGTGACCTTGGGCCCACCCACTAACCCCTCTGACTCTCGTTGTCTGCAACTGTAAAGGAAGGCAAGTAGGACACACTCCCAGGCTCACTGCTTGGATGATGGGGGTCCATGGGAAAGAGGGCAGTTTCCTTCCCTTTGGCTCCGCCTCCTGAGTGCTTTGACTAGGGACTTGCAGTGTTTCTGCAGCAGAACCCCAAAACACCTCCCCTAGGTGCGGTGCTCATCACACCTCCAGCACGCTGAGATTCTCGCCTCTCAGATTTCTTAAAGCTCCTTTGTGTGGCTGAGAAACTCCTCAAAGGAAGGGAACAGGCCATGGAGCTCTGCTGCTGTTTCCGTGGTGGCACCTTCCTTTCTTGCCCGTCTGCTGTGCAGACAGCAGCTGCAGCGTGAGTCAGTTGTCTGTATGTATCATCATTTCTTTTGCATCTCTCTGCAGAGAGGAGGATGCCATTCATTTAGCCAGTGTTCACCGTGCCCAGGCTTCAGGTGTGGGGTGGGACAAAGAGAGGAACCCGCTCACGGACGCTGCCCTCGAACTCACAGGGGAAAGGTGCAGAGAGTGACACACGAGCTGTGCTGTCACCTAGGCATGTCCTAGCGTGCTGTGGGAGAAGAGGGCCCAGTGGCCTCTCCTGGGCACCCAGCAGACAAGAGCGGATCTTTAGAAGTGAGGAGGAGTCCACGCTGCACAGGTCCAGGCAGAGCCCTGGGGGAGGCGACCCTGGGTGTCTGTCTGGAGCCAGGGGCAAGGGATAGAGGACTTGAGTGGCCACGTCCTGCTAGTCATCTGCACACTGACGACCTTTCGGGACCTTTCCCCCGAGCGTGAAACCCACACACTCACTGCCCACGCAGCATCCACCCTTTGACATGTGATGGGCACCCCAGAAGCAATAGTACTAAACAGAAGTCTTAGGCAGAAACCTAACCCGGCTGCTCGCCGGTCTCCCCCATGTTATGTGGCCCCACCATTTACCTGGTTACTCAGGCCCCACACATGGGTGTCATCTTTGGCCCTACTCCTTCCCTCACTCCTCACTTTGTCTGCAGTCTTGCCAGCTGTTTCATCACAGTATATCTTGAAAACTGCCACACCTCCCTACCCTAGTCCAGAGGGCTCCCATCTCCCAGCAGGTCTCCCAGCTTCACTCTGCCCCCACTGCTACCAGCCTTCCACATAATCAGGCAGAATGACCTTTTAAAAAGTAAATAATATTGTGTCACTTCCTTGCTCAAAACACCCCGTGGCTTCTTAGCATCTTGAAATAGAATCTGAACTCCTTGCCTTGTCCTGCCTGCCACTCCTACTTCCCTGGCTTCATCTCTTAACACTCTCAGCCTTGCTGACTTCATTCCAGCCCCTATGTCCTTCTTTTTGTCCTTCTTTCTTGCCTCAAGGCCCTTGCACTTGGCTCTCCTCTGCCTAGATTACCCCCAGCGTCACATGGTCTTTCCTTTTTAAAAGGCCCTGTCCTGTCCTACCCTTTACACCATCACTTTTTTCTCTTACTCTGCTTTATTTTTGTTCACTAGCACTGGCTTTACATTATATATTTATCTGTCTTCTTTATCGTTTGTCTTATACCTTTGGGCTTCCCAGGTGGCACATTGGTTAAAAAAAAAAAAAAAAGAAAAAAAACCTGCCTGCCACTGTAGGAGATGCAGTTTCGATCCCTAGGTTGGGAAGATCCCCTGGAGTAGGAAATGGCAACCCACTCCAGTATTCTCACCTGGAGAATTCCATGGACAGAGGAGCCTGACAGGTTACAGTCCGTGGGGTCGCAAAGAGTTGAACATGACTGAGCACGCACACACACACACACACACACACAGGAATGTAAATCCATGAGGATGAGCCCTTGTCTTATCTCATTCACCACCCTATCTCCAGGCCCTGGACACACAGTAGGTGATCATCACACATTAGGTCAGTGATCAAAAAAAAAAAATGAATGAATGAATGAATGCAAGTTAAGACTTTGGTGTTTATTCCGTGGGCAGTGTGAATCTAGTAGACATCTTTCAGGAGGTGAGTGACGTGGTCAGCGCTTTTATTTAGAAAGCCAGCTGGTGGCAGTGTGGAGGCTGGACTGGAGGAGGAGGCAGCAGAACTAGTTAGAGGCAGTTAAAATGGTCCAGGAAATTGATGCTGAGGCCTACGTAGCGCTGTGGAGAGGAAAAGAGGGGACCAATGACAGGTGGTGAAGACCTTTGAGTATCTTTGGTTCCTACCAGAATAACTTGGAATAACAGTCCTTTCAAAAGGCAAACAGGAGGAGACGAGCTGGCCTGGGCGGGAGGCTGGTGACACTCCACAATGTTTTCCTCCCTAGGTAGATGTCAGCCCCTGGATGCATGTCCCCTGCCGTGCAGTTATCTCTTGGGGGAGAGACTCTGCTGCTCCTAGACTCGCTGTTGAGTCTTTCACTAAGAAAGTTGTCAGTAAGTCAATGATGGTGTCAGTATGTCTGATACTTCTTTCTGCTGATGGGTTGATGTTACACATTATAAGCCATGATAAGTGGTTGGTTCTTTCTTGCAATGGGCACATTTCTTTATATTTAACTCCAAAGGAGACTCACACTAACAAATTCTCTTTTTCTTTAAGAATGCCTAGGCTCTGCTCAAGTTCCAGGTGGGGGTTACTGATAACTTAGGGGCTCAGCATCTCCCTTATGACAAACACGCCCAGGAACTCTTGTCTGCTCTTGGGTGTCAGGGTGTCAGGGAGTCAGATAAACAGTGGGCCCACATTCCTAGACCAGGTAGAGCCGTGCTCTCTGGCACTGTCTCTTGAGAATGTCTTCTTGAGCTTGAATTATTCCTTTCTCCCCAAATCCCCAGGCCACCGCAAGTTTCGATGCAAAGCCTTTCATCTCTGAGTGCACAGATCCTTACCCATCTTGCTGAGGTGTCCCCTCTCTGTCCCTAAGGGACATTCCAGCCTCTTAAGCTTTGGTCCAAAGTTCCTAATCCTCTGAAGTGAAATGCTGTCCCATCTGTGTGGCCAGATGCCACCTCCCACATCTTCTCCTCTCTTCCAAAGGTCCAGATATCATAGGAATGATGTTAATAGCTACACTACAGAGCTTCCTGCATGCCAGGTACTGTGGTAAGCCCTTCACATGCGTTCTGTCTAATCTTTGTCCTGCAGTGAAGTGTTAGTTGCTCAGTCAGTCAGTCAGTTAAGTCGCTCAGTCGTGTCTGACTTTGTGACCCCATGAATTGCATAATGCCAGGCCTCCCTGTTCATCACCAATTCCTGGAGTCCACCCAAACCCATGTCCATTAAGTCGGTGATGCCATCCAGCCATCTCATCCTTTGTCATCCCCTTCTCCTCCTGCCCTCAATCTTTCCCAGAATTAGGGTCTTTTCCAATAAGTCAACTCTTCCCGTGAGGTGGCCAAAGTATTGGAGTTTCAGCTTCAACATCAGTCCTTCCAATGAACACCCAGGACTGATCTCCTTTAGGACAGACTGGTTGGATCTTCTTGCAGTCCAAGGCACTCTCAAGAGTCTTCTCCAACACCACAGTTCAAAAGCATCAATTCTTTGGCCCTCAGCTTTCTTCACTGTCCAACTCTCACATCCATACATGACTACTAGAAAAACCATAGCCTTGACTAGACAGACCTTTGTTGGCGAAGTAATGTCTCTGCTTTTAAATATGCTATCTAGGTTCGTCATAACTTTCCTTCCAAGGAGTAAGCATCTTTTAATTTCATGGCTGCAGTCACCATCTGCAGTGATTTTGGAGCCCCCCAAAATAAAGTCTGACACTGTTTCCATTGTTTCCCCATGTATTTCCCATGAAGTGATAGGACCAGATGCCATGATCTTAGAGAAATGGAAAAATATTTCCATCTGAATGCAGAGTTCCAAAGAATAGCAAGGAGAGATAAGAAAGCCTTTCTCATCAATCAGTGCAAAGAAATAGAGGAAAACAACAGAATGGGAAAGACTAGAGATCTCGTCAAGAAAGTTAGAGATACCATCATTTCATGCAAAGATGGGCTTGATAAAGGACAGAAATGGTATGGACCTAACAGAAGCAGAAGATACTAAGAAGAGGTGGCAAGAATACACAGAAGAACTGTACAAAAAAGATCTTCATGACCCAGATAATCATGATGGTGTGATCACTCACCTAGAGGTAGACCTCCTGGAATGTGACGTCAAGTGAGCCGTAGAAAGCATCACTACGAACAAAACTAGTGGAGGTGATGGAATTCCGGTTGAGCTATTTCAAATCTTGAAAGATGATGCTGTGAAAGTGCTGCAGTCAATATGCCAGCAAATTTCAAAAACTCAGCAATGGCCACAGGACTGCAAAAGGTCAGTTTTCATTCAAATCCCAAAGAAAGGCAATGCCAAAGAAGGCTCAAATTACTGCACAATTGCAGTCATCTCACACACTAGTAAAGTGATGCTCAAAATTCTCCAAGCCAGGCTTCAGCAATACGTGAACCATGAACTTCCAGATGTTCAAGCTGGTTTTAGAAGAGGCAGAGGAACCAGAGATCAAATTACCAACAAACGCTGGATCATCAAAAAAGCAAGAGAGTTCCAGAAAAACATCTCTTTCTGCTTTACTGACTATGCCAAAGCCTTTGACTGTGTGGATCACAATAAACTGTGGAAAATTCTTAAAGAGATGGGAATACCAGACCATTTGACCTGTCTCTTGAGAAACCTGTATGCAGGTCAGGAAGCAACAGTTAGAACTGGACATGGAACAACAGACTGGTTCCAAATAGGAAAAGAAGTATGTCAAGGCTGTATATGTTGTCACCCTACTTATTTAACTTCTATGCAGAGTACATCATGAGAAATGCTGGGCTGGAGGAAGTACAAGCTGGAATCAAGATTGCCGGGAGAAATAAAATAACCTCAGATATGCAGATGACACCACCCTTATGGCAGAAAGTGAAGAGGAACTAAAAAGCCTCTTGATGAAAGTGAAAGAGGAGAGTGAAAAAACTGGCTAAAAGCTCAACATTCAGGAAACTAAGATCATGGCATCTCTGGTCCTATCACTTCATGGGAAATAGATGGGGAAACAGTTGTTCAGTCATGTCTCTTTGTGACCCCATGGACTGTAGCCTTCCAGGCTCCTCTGTCCATGGAATACTCCAGACAAGAATACTGGAGTGGGTAGCCATTCCCTTCTCCATGGGATTTTCCTGACCCAGGGATCAAACCTGGGTCTCCTGCTTTGCAGGCAGATTATTACCTTGCAGGGGTGAGTATTATTGTCCTTTTCGCAGATGCGGAAGCTGAGGCTTGGCAGTGCAGTGAAGGTTAGTTGTTAAGAGTTTGGGCTAAGAGTCAAATAGACCCGAGTTTGAATCCCAGCTGTGGACCTTGGGAATGCTACTTAATTTGTTTAACCTTCTTTTTCCCGTATCTAGAAATACATTCTTAGCCATCTTGCTGAGGTGTCCCTACTCTGTCCCTTAAGGGGGAGTAAGTCATCCCAGGCTCTTAAGCCTTGGTCCAAAGTTCCTAATCCTGTTTTCTGTCCCTGTGAAGTGAAGATAATATGGAAATTGTTCACAGGGTTGTTGTGAAAAATTAAATAATATTACACATCTTATTTCAGAAGATATAAGTGCTTGCTTACTAAACGCTGGACTTTGTGCTGTCAGTAAATAATAGCTCATTGTAGATACTGCTTTCAGCATCAGTACCATCATTGCCTTCATCCCCATCCCAAGGCTACAGGACTGGTATGCGGATGGAACCAGGACTTGAACCTAACCCTGCCTGGCTCCAGGGCCCACGTTCTTCCCCATGCCACACACTCTCAAGTTCATTTTGCCCGAGACTCTCTGGTCTGTAAGTTTGCTCTCTTGGTCTTCTTGATTGCCCCATTTGTTCCCATCTGGACAGTGGGCTCAGTCTCTTCCAGCCAGCGACCTCTTTTCAGTCATTGACTGGGCATCCCCAGTGGCTGCACTGTTCAGCAAAGAGCTTGGACAGTTTTCCTTGATCGTCAGTGTTACGTTGTCTGCTGTGGAGCTGGGAAGTTGAGGGGGGTTCCTGAATGGTTGTTTATATCACTAGGATTATCCAGAGAAAACAAGTGTGGCAGCAGAAAGGGCTGGTGAGTGTCCTTATCTTTTGGGGTCCCTGATTACTTTGTGAAACTAGTGAAACTTATGAAGCCTCTCTCCAGAAAAAATGCCATGATAAGGCCAACATTTTCCCCACAGCCCACCCAGGGATCCTGGCTGAGAAATTCAGACCCAGAAGGTCAGCTCACATACTCTTAGGCTGTTCTCTGTCTGTAGACTGTTTGTACTTGAAAACTGTTGGGCCATCCTGGTAGCACTTGGAAATACCTGTTTTACTGATATGGTTTGCCATTTTCATTTCTTTCCCATATTTGAGAAATGTATCCATGCCTTAGAACTCACCTAGTCATTTTGATGAGACTGACCTTCTGGTTTGCACATAAATTCAAGCCATAACCTGCACCTAGCAGACCAACTGGATAGGTTTTTTTTTTTTTGGCCCCCAAAATCATACTAATGGGCTTCCCAGGTGGTGCTGGTGGTAAAGAACCTGCTTGCCAATGCAGGAGACGTGGGCTCAATCCCCGGGTCGGCAAGATTACCTGGAGAAGAGAATGGCAACCCACTCCAGTATTCTTGCCTGAAGAAGTCCATGGACAGCAGAGCCTGGTGAGCTACAATCTTTGGGGTCACAGAGTTGGACACGACTGAGGGGACTTAGCACATGCACACATATCAGACTAATAGGAATTTAATCGTAATTTTGTTGTTGTTTAGTTGCTAAGTCCTGTCCAACTCTTCTGCGACCCCATGGTCTGTAGCCCACCAGGCTCCTCTGTCCATGGGGTTTCCCAGGCAAGAATACTGAAGCGGTTGCCATTTCCTTCTCCATTTATCATGATATATAGATAATAATGGTGCATAAGCTTATCTTCAGTAGGGTTTAGTGGTCTAGATTCAGGTAAATATAAATCTCTACTTTTAATCTTAACTTCGTTTTTGAAATTTCAGTCTGAAAAAGTATGCTTTTTCCCCTTTCTTCATTCCAGTTTTCAAGGTGGGGGTCTGATTTCCAAGCACCTTAAATCTTCAGGATTCTGACTTGCTTGTCGGCCTGTCCTGGAGCCTTTCCAGCGAAGCATGGAACAGGCCTGCTGTTTCTAACAGTAGCAGGGACTGTAGGCGTGGCTGCTGGTGGCTGCTCCCCTCCCTGCTCATTCTTCGGGTCCTCCCGGAAAAACAGGAACAAACCTTCCCTAGAGGAAGCCCCAGAATCCTTCCTCCTGCTCAGGCCATGGCGCCAGTGCCCTCTAACTGCGCCAGTGCCCTCTGCAGTTAGAAGTGGGACTTGGATTTCGGGCGCAGGAGCTGGATTCATCACATATTAGACCATTTGCCAGAAAGCTTTTTCTGATGCGTAGTTTTTTCTTTAAAGTATTTCTTCTTTGCTTCTTCTAAATTATAAAAGCAACAGATGCTCACTTCAAAGCCAGGATTAGAACTCTTCACGCCTGGCTTGGAATTCCAGCTCGATCAGCTCATTAGATGCGCAGGCCTGGGAAAACGCACACGCTCTCTGCAGCCTTGGTTTTCTCCTGGTGCCGAAGAGAGAAGAGTTGCACCTCCTAACACTACAGCAAGAATTCAGGGAGATTGGTCCATAGGATGCACTTGCAGAGTTTGGCATGGATTTTTTGACTCAGTGACTGTTTCATTCGGCACCCGCTCCAAACCAGTCAGTGTTCTAGTTGCTCTAAACACTCAATAACAAGACAGAGGGCCCTCTGCTCCAGTGAAGCACACATTCTAATCAGAGGGTGTTTTGCTAGCCCTAGGAAGGATGCCCAGGGCCTTCTCTGGAGGAGAGGCATGCTTTGTGACCCACAGGCCCCAAGTTTTCCAGGACACCCATTGTGAGCTGTTCTGCCCTCTAGGGGTAGGTCCCGGTTTTAAGTTTGGAAGATCTGACCAGTGAGCACAAGCAGAAACTCCATTACCTGGCTCTCCATTCCTGAGCTTGGGGCTCTGTTGCAGGGCCTTTAGAAGGCCTTCTGTTGAGCTTGGGAAGTGCTGCTCTCCACTCATCCAGCGGAGCTGACACTGAATGAAAAGCCTCTGCCGTGTCAGGAGGGAGGGCGATCAGTTTCTAGCCAGAGCCCACTTTGCTCCAGTGCCACTGAGAGCAGATTATCTCTCCGGGAGGGTCTTATGATCCACTGCATGTAGTTTTTAAATGGCTTGTGGAGGCCATGTGAAAGCCAAGGCCACCCCAACTTGTATGTTGGACCACAGGCCATCAGCCCGACCTCCCATGCCCACCACATCACCCCTCTCGAGTGTAGTATGCCTTTTTAAAAAATGTTATTGATTTTTTTTTTTTCATATTTGATTTACTTTTTGGCTTCACTGCATGGTATGTGGAATCTTAGTTCCTTGACCAGGGGCTGAACCCACTTCCCCTGCACAGAGTCCCAGCCTCTGGACCACCAGGGAAGTGCCATAGTATGCATTCTTTAAATGACTGTTCAGCCTCTATCTTGGGCAACAGTGACCCAAACCTACTGGTGAGGGAAGCTGCCAAGCAGTAGGGCAGGCTGCCTCTGACTCACCTGTCACATTCACTGCTAACCTACTTTTGTTTGACCTTGATTTGCTCAGTACAATTAAAGACAGCTTTGTGAACACATTTCTGCTGATGATTTAAGTCTAACATGTGACAGCCCAGGATCTTAACCACACACATGACCCAGGCAGATGGATGGACGGATGGGTAGTTAGTTTTTCGCTTACCTCTGAATGGTAATTCGATCACAAGGAAAAGGTTTAATTTCAAGAAGACTGAGCAATTCTTTGCGACCAAATATGATGCCAAGGCAGCAGGCCTTGATTCCTTGCTACTGGGCAGCTTAATCAGGAAATGGCCTAGATGGCCGCCTTTCAAGTGGGTCCTTGCAGTAGCTTGGCAACTGGCACAGGGTCGTAATTAGAAGAATTTGGCTCTGAGTGTCTGTGGGTGTTTACAGTGCACTATAGGGCAGGGCTTCATTTATTTATAGAGTATTGTGAGCAACAAGCAGCAGAAGGCTCAAAAGCCACTAAATCTCAATTTATTTTTAACAAATTCCGTTTTTCCCCTCATCCCAGAAGGAGAACTGAGTTATTAAAAAACAGTAAAAAAAAATACATCATCACAGAGTATGCCATATCTAATTATGGGGTTGCCAGCGTCGGCCTGCAGCCACGTTTTAAGGGCTTTGTAAATCAACCATCCATTCAATCTGTGAACTTATATGACTCCTATTCTTCATTTAGATGTAGAGGGAAGTTATTGGCAAGAGAGTGCTGATCAGAAGTTCTACACTCTCTAAATTAGGAGATGGGGGATATAAATACAGGATAGTGTACTTATGTTCTCAAAGGGAAATGAAAATCACTCTTCATTGTCCATCATACTTAGCCATCCAAGTATATACTCCGCCGCACCAAATATCCACTGTAGGGCCGTTCACTCGTTGTGATGGTGGATCCACGCTTCTCAGAGGAGCTATATCATGATATCTTGCTGAGCCCTACCCTGAGTAAATATTATCCACATATGTCATGAAACGATGTGACTCCAGTGCTTTTTGGCCTCCTACAGCATCAGAACTGAATGAGACTTCAGAGACCCTCTAGTTCAAGTACATCTTATTATAGTTGGGGAAGTTGAGGCTCAGAGAGAAGAGTAACTTGGGCCCCATGGCGAGTCGCAGCAGAGCTGCCCTGAGGCCACAGTCTCTACCCTTTTTTCTGACGGTCTCTGCTCTACTGAGCTTGAAGCTAATGAGTTAAACAGATCTGATTTCTGCCCTTCAGGGTTCACAGTCTCAGACAGACAGACAGATGGTCGAATAATCACCATATGCCTGAGTGAACCAAGTTATATGTACAATAAACCAGCTAGTGAGTGGAGGAGATGGTTGTTTAGAATGGGGTAGTTTTGGAATCTGTGTGTTTGGATACCAAAGCGAAGGTAAAATCAGTTGCTCTCTGACCTTCCTGGGCAGAGCTTTGTAGATGCTGTGAAGTTTCTGATGTGAAAAGGTGCCGTACACTTGCTGTGTGTTGCAGGAGGGGAGGTACGGTACACCCTTGGGCGCTAGTGAGGGTGATATAAATATTGCAGTTTTGGAGAGCCTGGGAGTGGATCACTGGGGAGATTTCAAGGGAACCCCAAAGGAAATGAAGGACTGGGGTGCAGGCCAGGGTGGGTGGTCTGAGTTCTGTGGGACGCTCTGCCCCTCCCTGGGACAGTGGGGGGAGGTACATGGGCTGCTGTTCTCAGCCCTCCGACCTCCAGGTAGAAGGGTGATAGCAGACCATGGTGGTCTTTTTCTCTGACCCTCCGGATCCTCCTCTGTGTAGCCCTTTGGGCAGCCAGTATCTATGGACTGGGGCTGGCACAGGCTGGCACAGGAGCTGGAACATGTGTCTCTTTTTTGCCCTGGACTGATGCCTGGGGCAAGTGGGCCCTGAATGCTAGTTCTTTCTGGGGCTAGAAGGGGACAGGGGAGGCTGAGGAAGGAGGGGCTATGGAAGCTTCTGGGGAACACTCCTCTTGCAGCGCTGGAGGGCAGTGATTTTAAATTGAGGTTGTAGCGGGTGGCATAGAGAGGAGTGAGTGGGAGGGAAAAGATCACAGACCGGAAGAAGCAGTGGGAGTTACTTACAGACAAAAAGCCAAATGGAGAGGGAAGGACAGTGATGCGCTGGGACTGAGGAGTCCATGGTGGGGAGGGAGGAATCAGGGCCACAGCAGGCCGCGCCCCAAGTTACTCAGGCTGGGCCTTCGGGTTACTGAACACACTCCTCTCTGAGGAGAGAGTCTGTCTTCCTGCCCAGTGAGTTCCTTCCCACTCTGGACAGTGGTTCTCAAACAGGTTGCCAGGTGTTTCCACGTGGCAAAGAATGAAGTCAGTACATGGAATATCCTCAGTGTCACCTCCATAATTTGTTGGGGTTTTTGGTTAATCTTTCGATACCTACAGCCACTCACTTGCTTTTGAGTTAAGAATGTATAAATTAGCAGTTGCCACTACCTGGAAAATAGCTGATAAGCTTTTGTTGTTGTTGTTATTTAGTTGCTAAGTCATGTCCGACTCTTCGTGACCCCGTGGACTGCAGCATGCCATGCTCCCCTGTCCTTCACTACCTCCCCGAGTTTGCTGAAATTCCTACCCATTGTGTTGATGATACCATCCAACTATCTCATCCTCTGTCACCCCATTCTCCTCCAGCCCCCAATCTTTCCCAGTGTCAGAGTCTTTTCCAATGAGTTGACTCTTCGCATCAGGTGGCCAAAGTATTGGAGCTTCAGCATCAGCATCAGTCCTTCCAATGGACATTCGGGATTGATTTCCTTTAGGATTGACTGGTTTGATCTCTTTGCTGTCCAAGGGACTCCCAAGAGTCTTCTCCAGCACCACTGTTCGAAAGCATCAATTCTTTGAAACTCAGCTTTCTTTATGGTCCAGCTCTCACATCAGTACATGACCAACTACTGGAAAAACCATAATTTTGATTGTATGGACCTTTGTCAGCAAAGTGATGTCTCTGCTTTTTAATATGCTGTCTAGGTTTTTCTTCCAAGGAGCAAGCGTTTTAGTTTGGGAAGTTCTCAGATGTGTGTTGTAGTTTTAATACAACCTAGTAATATTTTGGTTGATAAAATAATGATTTCCATTTTTATAGTTTATAAAGGTAACACAATTTCAGTGTGGTGGATACCTCCTGTGTGTCCCACCTCCGAACCAATTTTTAAGGAGCAGATTCTCCCCTTTCTGTATTGCATCCTGCTCCTGGCATTTAACTGTGTCCCAGCATCTTTCTGTGTATGTAGCTCAGCCCAGGAGACTGAGTAAACCCGGGTCAAGGGCTATGGCAGTAAAGGTTCCGGGGTAAAGAATGCTGAAACCTTCGCCTGAGAAGAGGTCGGGAAGTCGCCTGTGGCCTTCCTGCCCCAGTCCCAGCCCATGGAGTCACTAGCAGGCCTGGTCGCTTCATACTGTGTGTCCCCTAAGTAGCAATGGCATTCATAATTGACGCCAGCTTTAAATTCTCCAAAGTAAGGCAGTGTTCACGGTTCATGGCCACAGCTCTGTCATTTAACTTTCTCTGAATCACTGTGCCAGCTGCCCAGCCAACATTCAAGAAACACTTTTGGTTCCTGGAGCCGTTTCTGGTCAGAGCCCCTGCTGCCTCGGCCACTGCTGCCTGGAGTACTGAGAGCTTTAAGTGAAAGTCCTGAGGGTGGTGAATGTTAAGACCTGTCCAAAGTCCACCCTCCATCCTTCAGGCTGAAGAGCCACACCCTGGCTATCAGCACTCATTTGCTCCTTATCAGAGTGACAGAATGGTCCTGGGAAGGGCATCCAGGGGTCACTTCCTGCGGCCGCCCTCCTGTGCAGGCAGACCCCATCTGTGCTGATCCGGACAGTCAGGCCCTGGTCCCCTTGGGCGCCCACATGCCCAGCCTCCCGCTCCCCACCTCTTGGGTTTGTTCTCCTGTTGGGAAATCCTTCTTTATTCTAATCCAGATCTGCCTCTTGGCACTGTTTCCTCGTTGACCTAGTTCTGCCCTTTGTAGCAACACAGAACAAAGGTCCATAGGCGGGCCGTGGTCAGTTTGGAATTCGTGCTCACGGCCCCCTTCCCTTCTCCTCCCACCCTCTCATCTCCCTCCCCAGTGTCTGTGTTCTCCAGCGCCTTCCGCTGCCCTCGTGCAACATGGCAGTCCGTATTAATAGTAACGATCGGCGACGTTCATTGAGTGCTTTTCACAGGCCAGGTGCTGTCCTAAGCTCCTTACACGAATTTTCTTACTACTCACAATCACCTGTGAGGTGGGTACTGTCAATATCTGCATTTTGCCAATGAGGAACCTGAGGAGCAGAGGTCAAATGTTGTCCAGAATCACACGAGGAAGTGGTGGGGTGAAGACTGGAGCCGGATGGTCTGGCTCCCGTGCCCATGCCCTTAGCTGTGGGGCCATCCTGTCTTACAGCCGTAGCACTGCAAGTAAACCCATGGGGCATTAGACTGGGACCGGCCCCTATTTTGACTGATTTCGCAAGGAATTTGGAGGGACCCTGAGTTGACCCGAACCTATGAAACATCCTCAGAATTTGTTTTGACAGAACTACTGCAGTCCAGAGGCCGTTTTCTTGTCACCAACAAATGGGTTCACCCAAACTCTGCCAGACCCTGCAGGGTTCATGGTGCAGTGGGTTTTGATCAGAGTAACAAATGTGGGCTCTTAGTATATTCTTTTCCTGCACATGAAGTCAAATGCCATAGGTATCTTGTTCAGAATGCTTCATAATGGTTTTGGTGGCCATAAAGCAGAGAGAGAAAAGTGCCTAAGACTTCTAAGATTGGACCATATCTTCGAGTTCCTAACTCAGCCTTCAGGCTCCCAGAACAGCCCTGGTGGTTGTGGAAGGGAGGGACATGATACCCCCTTACCCTCCAAAGTTGGGATGGCAGGTGCCAAATATACATTTTCCTGAAATGCATGCATCAGGAAGGGTTTTGGAAACGCAGGTGAGGGAGATGAGAAAGGGCGCGTCAAGGCCAGTCCAAACTGGACTTGAGTGCTGTGTCTCTGAGCTGTGTGACTAGGTTCAGTCACTTGTGGCCTCTGTTTCCTCTTCTGTAAGATAGAAGTACCACTGTCTTTTCCTAAGGATGCTTCTTTTAGGGTTAAATGAGCAAAGGCAGATGTGCCATGAAGCTGCAGTGGTTGTTTCAGACCATTTCCCGCACCTGGTACCTCAGGGTGTGGTGACCAAGCCCTCGTTTACTGTTTGGCCCTTCCTGCTCTGGCAGCATGGGCCCCAACCCTTTGGCTGCCTGCTGTCTTGAGAGGCAAGGAGTGGGATTGTGGGGGTGTGGGGTCTTCTGGGGCAGTAACCATCCCCAAGACCCAGCCTGCAGCCACATCGGTCACCCTGCCCTGACTGCAACGCTCAGGCCAGGTTGCCCCAAGAGTCCAGGAGAAGGTGATTCATCGAGAGTCTGCTTCCTGTGCTCACACGTCCCCGGGCTTTCCTGCTCCAGGCGGTGGCTTAGCCAGAAGGGCTGGGAAACGGGGATTGAACCATCTTCCTCTTGTCAGTTGTTTTTTTTTTTTTTTTTTTTTTAGATTGCATGCATTCCTGGTTACTCTTTTTTAGAGATAAGCAGCAAAGCAAGGGACCTGATTTCTGAGGTCTGGACCCAGAAATCTGGAAGGGGAGCAGCTTGAAGCAACAGAAACAGGACTCTATAAAATCCAGTTCTGTAGGTACCAAAAGCTGGGCCCTGACCAGTGGCCTGGCCTCCCTGAAACATAGTGTCTCTGAAAACGGGGCAATAATAGAACTAACCCCTCAGGGTAGGAGGAGGATTAGATGAAATCCTCCATGGTGTAACAAAAGGCATCTGGCAGAGTGTCTAGCACTTTATAAATGTTAGAACAATCCCCTTCTTCTCCGCCACCTACTCTGCTATTGATTTCTTATATGGCTTTGAGTGAATATCTTACCCCCTTTGACCCTTCTCTTTGCAGAAGAGTTGAAACATCCTGGTTCTGAATGAGTACATAGTGCCCCCTATAGGACATCTTGGGACTGTGTGGGGTGGTTGGGCTGTCACTGTGGGGGTCAGGGCTTTCGCCAGATGGGGCAGGGCAGCAGAGATGCTGGATTAACACATGGAGAACAAAGAACTGTCCAGCATCCTACCCAGTTTCCTAAAGTTCAGAGGGCATTTGTGTAGGTGAAACTGTGTATGCAATGACCTGGGCCTGGAGTCTGACTTCATTTTACATATAAACAAAAATAAATTTTGTGTGTTTTTAATATATACTGAATTTTCCAGGAACACAAGCACCGAAGTATATGAGGTTTACGTATTTGTTATAAATAGCTACAAGCATCTCATTACATCTTTCACCATGTCTGGAGAGTAGCTGTGCCCAACCTCTGCATATTGATGGATATATTATTTTAACTAACTTTATTTTCTTTCTCCTTTGTATTACAGCCATGTTGATTGTCCTGAAATTGTAAGTGTTGGTAGGTTATATGATTTACAAATTTTATTTCAAGTGAATGAAAAGAATATTAAAAATATCTGTTTTGAGTCTTTGAAAGTATAGGGTGGGGCAGAGTTTGTGTGTGTGTGTGTGTTAGCTTATGAATCAGCTGGAAAAACCTTAGGATAGACTTGAAATAAAAAGAAATGGTTTCAGTTAGAAATGTCCTTTTACGTAAGGATATATAATAGAAGTCAGAATTTAACTACATCCCTTGTCAGAGAAATAAAGTGTTTTGATGTCTCCCCTGGCCCTTTTAGAAAATGTATAATCTTAGAATCTAAAACACAGTTTTTACCATCATCTTTTTTCAACTTGGCCATCTCTGTTTTTTTCATCCCTCCCATCTGTGTGTGTGTGTGTGTTACCATTTATGTGTAGATTTTTCAGAAAGGAAAACCAGGCAGGCCTCCTTGCTTTTTACTAAGTTTGTTTTTGTTGTTTTGTGACCTCTGCCTGAACAAATGGACTGTACAAATTTTGCAAATTACCTATTCACGTGCTTTATTTTTCCACTGAGGTGATTGCCTTTTCATTGATTTACAACAGGTTTTATTTTTGTTTTGTTTCACTTAATTCAGAAAGGATAATATTTCTTTACCTGCCACAGAGCTCTGGAGTCAGATGACCCTGCGTTTGAATCCTGGCTTTCCCGCTCATGTGCTAAGAATTGACAGGCAGTTTACTTGACCTCTTTGAGAATTTTTGTTATTTCTAATTGAGAACTAGATGAAAAAACACTACATGGCACAAAATAAAAGCCCAGTGTGTGGTTTCTACTGCTAGTTTTTGTGTCGTCATTTTTGTTGTGATTCTTGCACTGAATATTTTTCTCAGATTAAAGTATCTTGAGCTCTACAACTCACGTTGTTTGAGATTCTTAGACATGTAACTCTCACTTGCTGTTACTAAGACTCAGAAAAATGAAACTGAAATCACTGAAATTTTGTTTATTCCTTGTGTAGGAAAGAGACTAATGAAAGAAAACAAGCAGATACCATTTTAGTTAAAGGAGGAACTTGCAGGGTTATTCCTGGGGTCAGGAAACACTCAGATGAACATCTGAGATCTGGGGCACTGGCAGGAGACCTTGGCACTCATCACACAATTAAATCGTCGCCCTCAAACTGTGTTTGCCAGGGCAGGCGAGGGGACAAGTACATTTCAGAAAGGTTCCCAGGCATTCCAAACTGGAACAGGAAGGACCATCTGATTTACTGTTTAACCAGTTAAACACACCAGCCATGCCCCCAGCACTGTGGTCGATTCACAGCCTTGTGACCCATTTAGGCATCCTTGAACTGGAGGCGTGAGGCGGGTGGGTGAGAGCCGGCCTTGCCCTCTTCCTCCTACGTGGGGTATCGCTTTTGCTTTTCTTTGCTGAGTCTCTGCAGCAACAAAGCGTATGCAGAGTTCCAGCTCTGGAAGTTGGACACATCCGGGTTCTGTCTTTGATCCCCCGTTCTGGCTGTGTGATTGTGGACAAGTTGCTACACCTCTCTGAGCCTCAGTGCCACCTTTTTCCATGATGGTGATCATAAGACCATCCCCAAAAGGTCATCGTAAGAACCAAATGAGCTGGATGAGGGCTAGCACTGTCCTCGGCCTGTGTGGTGCTCAGTCAATGGGAGGTGGGCGCTGCTCCAGGAAGGCAGGCGGCAGGTACATGGACCACAGTGTAGTCTGTGATGCAGACCTCCCACTCAGCATGTCCCCGACCATCTGCTCCTGCCCTGCTGGGTGGACCGCAGGAAGGCTCCTCTTCCTCCAGCCAGGGGGGATCTTCTCTCCCACTGGCCCCCTGGGCTGGGGGCCTTTGTTCTGTTCAGGGACGGGCTACAGCCCTCATGCCAGAAAAACATGTGGAATCCCACCGGCTGTTCCCTCACAGTATATCCAACACTCAGCAGCTTCTCACCACCCCACCATGGCCACCCAGCCCCAGCTCCTCTTAGATCTCACATCCCGTTCATCAGCATGGCCTGCCTGAAAATATACCTCGAATTCTTTCAGTCAGTCCTCAGACTGGGCCTGAGGTGTGTCATCTTTTCCGCAGACTGTTCACTGTTCTAGATGTTTCCTCACTGGCCTTCACTGGTGATGCTGCTACCTTTATCACACACAGACACCCATGCCCTATACCCTCACAGACATGCATGCACGCGCACACACACACACACACAGCTCCTCCACTATGCATGGGTAAATGCACAGCACCTCCCCGCCAGGGTCCCCCATCCCCACCTCACTTCTCAGCACCACATCTGGACTTGAATCCTAAGTGGGTCACGCCATCCCATTTCACTCAGAGTCAAAGCCAAGGTCCTTACAGGGGTCTGCCCAGCACCCTATGGCCTCCACCACAGCCCTCTGCTCTGGTTCCCACCTCCTAGCATCGTTTACTTCTTCATCCCTCTGCTGGCCTTGGTCATCAGAATGGATGTGAGAGGAGGACAGGGGTCTGCGTCCCCTGCCCCAGCCCTGGCGAGGAGAGCAGTGCCTGGCACCTGGATGCCTTCAGCGCATATCTGTTGAAAGGTTCATGAAAGATTGTGGGACTGCACACGCATAGTGTCTTCATCATTACAAAACTGTCCCGAATTTAAATTTGACTGCCACGGGCAATTTGTGGTGGAAATTTACTCCAATTACCAGTTCTTTCATTGTAGAAATGACCTGGCATACAGGGGTGCCTGGTAAGTTCTGTTGGATGCGTTACCTTTGGGGCTTTGGGGCTGTGGTAGCCACCTGAGGCCTCCTTCCCCATCAGCCCAATTCTGCGGCAGGCAGGATGGTGTCCCTGGACCCCTCTGAGCCAGGTGTCCCCCCACTTCCCCACTGTGCATCCTGGTTCTGGTGGCACTGTCAGCCGCTGGCCCCCTTCCCCTGGATCCCTCTCTCTTCAGGGAAGTCATCGTCCTTTGCTTTCACCGTCTCATCTTCCTGGTAACTCTACAGTTTTGTTATTATTACCTGTTGATCTGACTTTCTCGTTATGGTCTTCCCAGCTTCCTGTGGCAGTTATTTCTCTGATTTTAGTTTCAGAGAAACTATAGGACAAAAGGGGTGGACTCTCAAAGCAGCGTCTCCAGTTTCAGATTCTGAGGCGCTCTCTGTGGCCCCCACTGCAGCACGTGGGCCTCCGGCATGTTCTCCAGCCCACAGGTCCCTCTTTAGGCCTTCCCCTGTCACCCTCATCCCCTCCCTCCTACTCCCAGAGCTTATCCACCGGCCAGGCCCTCCCCTCTCCCCCAGCTGCTTCCACTCCCACTGTTTCTGCGCCCCTTCAGCCCAGATTTGCAGTCCAAGTTTGCCTTCTGTGACCTCCATACTTATGCCTAGCCCCCGGCCTTCTGCTCCTGGTTTCACCTCACAGCTCATCCCTTCGGTAACCACAGTTAACCCAACAGGCATCCTAAGTGCTTTTTGTGTGTTGGCCTCATTCAATCTGGAAAGAGGAATCCTCCTCTTACAGGGAAGGAGACCGCAGCTCCCAGAGGTCATGGACCTGGCCCAGGACACAGGGCTGCTGGTCAGCGGCAGGACTGGGATTTGAACCCAGGCTGTCTGGCTTCAGAGGACTGGCCCCTGCCCCGTCCTCCCTTCCTGTCCCCACCATGCCCTGCCCCGTTTGTCCACCCCGCTGCCTGACGCTCGGCAGGAGGGGAACCCTGGCTCTTCCTCTGTTCTGGCTTAGGGAGCCGGGGGAGGTCACAGGCCTGGTTGGCCATCTCTGGATAAACGCGCACTGCAGGGCCTTGCCCATCAGGGAGCTCTGCTGCTCTGCACCCACCACACAGCCCTTCCCAGGCAGTCCTCAGGTCCTTCCCTATTTTGCAGTTGGCCTTGCTCTCTGCCAAGGCAAAAAGGTGAAGGCTGTTCTGTATAATATCCCTCAGTGCCCCATCTTTGCTTCTGCTTCTCCTCAACACCAGCATCCTTCTCTTTGTGTGTCTGCTAAGTCACTTCAGTCGTTTCCGACTCTTTGTGACCCCGTGAACTGTAGCCCACCAGGCTCCTCTGTCCATGGGATTCTCCAGGCAAGAGTACTGAAGTGGGTTGCCATCCCCTCCTCGAAGGGATCTTCCCAACCCAGGGATCAAACCCCCATCTCCCGCACTGGTGGGGTGTGGGGAGGGTTGTGGTGGTTCTTTACCACTGGCGCCCCCTGGGAAGCCCCTCCTTCTCTTTATCACCAAATAACAGCAGTGCATCCTTTTGTTTGCTTTAGAACAAGATGCAGGTGTTTTCCATAATATGTTTTCAACATCAGGCAGCAGGTTCTTTGGTGGAAAGAGTGTTCTTTCCCTGAGTCTTTAGGGCCAAGCTCTATTCTCTTAGTCTGTAGCATTTATAAAAAGAAAAAAGGGGGAAAGAAAGGAAAGAAAAGAAACAACGACATGAAGCCAGGCTGATGTGTCTTTGGTTAATGCTCCTTCTTGGTGGGGAGTCAGAGGGCTCGTCCCTGTGCCATCATTAAATGCAGGGGTGCGTCAGGGCTAAAGGTCAGGAGGAGAGCTTTGCCCTCAGGAGGCTCCCTCCCAGAGCTGACAGGACAGAGCAGCCAGGGTGTGCAGACCCAGAGCACGCCCTGCCTCCCCAGACATAGAGCATCTCCCCCAGGCCCTACACTGGGCACCTGGGTGCAGAGGAGAACAAGGCCTGGATCTTTCTGAGAGAGGCGGCCCATGTGAGCCCCCCGGAGGCTTCAGATTCCATTGCCATCCTCCAGGAAGTGCAGAGAAATCCTGGGTCTCTGCTGGCAGGTGGGCTGAATTGCACATGGGTGCTGAAGAGGCAGCGGGCACAAGGGAGCAGAGGGCGTGCCCTGGGTGGAAAAGGTGGCCGGGGACAGGTGGGACAGAGACCTCAGACATCAGGCTTTTCTCAGAGGAGCCGAGAAGCTGACAAAGCCATGCCAAGCACCTCTGGCACGGAAGTAGGCAGGGAAGGCGGGGACAGCAGGATTGCTGCATCCGGAGTGATCCTGCAGAGCAAGCATCCCCTTGGGGTGCCCCATCCAAGCTCCGTCCACTAGATGTTGGGTGCACGAAAGCATGGGGACCAGCGCCTGTGGCGAGATGGAGACCCTGCTGTTCCCCGACCGTCGTCCTCCGCAGGGCCTTGTTTAAGGTTCCTAGAAGCCCCCCAGAGGAGAAACCCAGCCTTTAACCAGAATTCCCTACATTTCTTTGACCATGGGTCCTGCTCCCCTCACCCGCCCCATGTCTTTCCACTTAAGTCTCATAGAGCTGGTGTTCCGTGACAGCTCTTTGGGAAGTGCTGCTGTGGAGAAGTTTTCCATCCCTGCATACTCTGGAGTGTGCCCACTTCTTATTTGGCATGAAGGCCATGCTACATAGTGGGAAGACTGTGGGCTTCAGATAGGACTGACCTGGGTTTACATCTACCTTCCTGTAAACTCTCTGACTTTGCTCAGGTTACCTAACCACCTCTCTGAAACTTAGCCCCCTCACTTTTAAAATGGGAGGACATTAGCCACCTACCATTAGGGCTGCTGTGGTGGTTAAACTGAGAAAATGATGATAGTTTCCACATGGAGGGCTTATCATGTGTCAGACACGATGGAATTTGAAGTCGCTGGGGGGCTCACACGTGCTGCCTCCCCCAGAAAGATCCAGGCTTCGTTCTCCTCTGTGCCCAGGTGCGTAGTGTAGGGCCTGGGGAAGATGCTCAATGTCTGGGGAGGCAGGGCGCACTCTGGGTCCGCACATCTCACTAAGCACGTTTTGCCTCTCCTTTCATCTCCGCCACAGCTCTGAAACAGGATATATTGTCATCCATATCTCCCAGGGCAGGAGGCCATGACTCAGCAAGTTGAGGGTCGTGTGTATGTTGGAACTGAGATTTGCACCCCAGGCACTAATACTGGTGGAGTCAGGATTTGAAGCCTAACCGTCACCCCCCCAGCAGAGAGCATGCTCCAAACCTCCCTGTCATAAAGGGCCTGGTGCATTGAAAGCATTAAGGAATATCTGTTCCCTTTTCAGGAGATTCATGGCTGTTTACAGGGAAATTGGTCATTCCTGAGACTCCAAGTCATTCTGCAGTTTTTCTTATTAAACCTGTTAAAAGGGGTAATCTGGATCTGTCTGTCCACTCATTGTTTTCCACACATAAAATAAAAATTCTCCCTCAGCCAGTGTCAAAAAAAGTTATGACCCTTCTCTTGTGACCTCTCAGCTTTGCCTTCATATGCTGATCCACCTCAATTTGGGCAGCAGCTCAACTGTCTACCGGTATTGGGCCAGTCTCCAAACTGGTCCGCTAGTGGTCTGTGCATCCCAATCCAGGACCAAGGTTCCTCCCAGAAAGCACTGCGGATCTGTAGCTTGTTCCTCTGGCCATTCTCCTTCCTATACTTCAGTGATAGACTTGGCAAAGGTCTAAGAAGGCATCCCTTTTATCACTCATTCAGCAAACATTTACTTAGCACCGTTGCTAGGCTAGGAGTATGCCCCGTATTGTGCCTGTTAATTAGATCGCAGAATCTCACAGCCCTCAGTAGGCCTCTAAGACTGGAATGCTGTAGACTCTCCTCCGTCCATGGTGTTGGAGATCTTTTCCGCATCAACCAGCCTTATTCACAGCCCTTGCCCCTTGTGAGACCCTCTCAACGGGCCCTTCAAGTCTCATAGTTCCAAGTGCAAGCTCCTTGATTTTTGTTTGATTTCAGGATTCCCATGCATCTAAAGCTTCCAGCAGGACTGGGTACACAAGTGACACAAACGGGGCTCTCCCCAGGTCCCTGATAGCCACTGCAAATAAGCTCTCCTCTGCCCAGAACATCATTCCAACTATCCAACCTGCCAGGCAAACATCTACAACACCTGGTTCAAGACTCACCTCCTCCCTGGTCCCTGCTCCTGCCATTACCCCCCACACACCATCAAATAAGCTTATCATTTTCTCCTCTGTTCTGCTCCTATACCTCACCTACCTTGTGCCCCACAGCTAGAAAAAAAGGCACTCCTTCCTCAAGACACTTGACCGCCACCTGCTGGAAATTTAGGGTAAATGCTCTACAAGTCTGCCACAGAAGATGCATCCTGACATTGGGTAGGGTGCTGCTGGCATGACTGCAAGCAGGGTGCTGCCTATTGCAGTGATCAGGATTGAGGGGATCTTAAACATTCCCCTCTGTGTCCGGGGTGCCCTGGCTTCCACTTGGGCTGAAGAAATACTTGCTTAATGATATTGGCACAAGCCCCTGTTACCTTAGACTTGAGTCACCTGGTTTTGTGGGTAAATGTTTGCTAAATGCACCTGTTGCAAAGGAAGGCAACCAAACTCCCCACAAGCTGTCCGAATAACCAGAGGGTCTCGGGGGAATTTGCAGTGGGGACAGAGACCAGTCTGTCATCTCTGCTCAAAGGCCATCACCATAGAAACAGACCAGAGCAACTCCACATTCCTCCCCACAGTAAACCTCAAGTCGAGAATATGATGGAGAATTGGAGCAGGTGCTGTGTCCAGGGCCAGCTCCTTGTAGGTTGTGGGGAGGCAGAAGTGGCCACCCAGGGGTCCTTGCAGGGACTGGGGTTTTTGTGAGGAAGTCCATCAGTGAGCATGCAGCTGACTAGACAAGGGTAAGCAAGGATGTTGATACACTATCATCCATATTTTCCTAAGCCATACCCTTTTATTAAGCCACATCACTGAAAGCCAGTACCCCAGTTACATCTGGGACTTCACAAAGTGGTCTCAGTAGACTGTTACACTTGCAGATGGGGGCAGGAGGGGGGACATGCTTTTACCAGGGTCCTACCCTGGTAGCTTAGACAGTAAAGCATCTGCCTACAATGCAGAAGGCCCGGGTTCAATCCCTGGGTTGGGAAGATCCTCTGGAGAAGGAAATGGCAACCCACTCCAGTACTCTTACCTGGAAAATCCATGGACGGAGGAGCGTGGTAGGCTATAGTCCATGGGGTCGCAAAGAATTGGGACACGACTGAGCGACATCACTTTAGTTTGTAAAGAGAGAAGCCCTCTGTCCCTTCTCAAAGTACATTTTCCCAGAGCCATCTGGCATAGCGTTTTTCAGGTCCCACAGTCTCCCAGAGAGTTACTCCTCTTTGGTAACCCTAATAAAGGAAGAGGGCTGAGCCTTTCCCTCTCTGCTCTGGCTTCCAGGAAACCCAGAGACAGTTTCTGTAGCTTTCCTGAACCAGGATCGCCTTTTCTCATCGCCTCCCTAATTCCTTCTCCAGGAATGCTTGTTTTGGGCTATTTGTATTTTCCATTGTGGGGATGGCTTTGGGGGCTGGATGGGCAGTGATGTAGCAGAAGAAAGAAGAACCACCAGTGAGCCAGATACACATGGATTTCAGTCCCCACCTGTTAACTGTGTCATCTTAAGCAAGATGTCTTTACCTCTTCAAGGCCGAGTTCCTTACCTGGAAAATTGGGGTCATGATCACGAGGAACAGATAGGTTACTGTGAAGATTAGCCTCTGCCAGTGTGACCTGCACTGTTCCCTCTCCCTCCTCCCAGGTCAGGTTTGGTCTGTGGCTCCAGGATCAGAGTTGGTTTTTCCTTCTTCCTGCCTCAGTCAGTCGGCTTAGGAGGAGTGATACAATGGAGAGAAGTAGAGGACCTGCCCTCCTGGTTTGCCTGGGACAAAGAGGTTTCCTGGGATGCAGGATTTCCAGTGCTCAAACAGGAAGGTTGGGGGCAAACAGAAGAGCTGGTCACACTAGTAGAAAATTACCTCAGCATCTCAGGGGCTTACTGTGGCCTAGGTTTGCTTCTTGCTGGAACTACCATCCATCCGAGACTGTGGCTAAAGGGGGAGTCTCTATCTGGCAGTCGCTGGTCTCTTGGTAAGGGGGCACTTGGTAAAGGGTCAGTTCGAAGGCTGCCGCTGTCCCCTCCACTCATGTTCAACTGTCCGGGAGAGTCACTTGGCCAGGCCTGACATGGGGCAGCCTGCCGACTCCCCACACAGAGGAGCAGCTATAGGTTTGAACACACTTCGCTTTCTTTTCTTGTCATTCCGGGGTGCTGGGGCAGGGAGAGGGAAAGCTGAGCAATGCCTGGTCTGTGATTGGAGGGCTCCCTGTGGCCATCTTCCTGTGGATGGTGTGCTTGGGCTTATTAAGAGGCGGGTAGCCTCGCCCTGCTGTTCTCAAAGGAGCGGTGATCTCCTTTGGGTGTCTAACAGTAGCTGACATTCCTGCCTCTTCCAGCCCCCTTGTTCCTTTGTGTGGAGCCACAGAGAATCTTCTTCCTGTGTTCTGAGGACCACGGGACGGGGGGCCCCGAGCTCTTCCCAGGAACACTTCCCAGGCCCCTTCATGCCTGGCTTTCTCTGGCGACCCAGAGAGCCTCCCTCCCACCCTCCGAATAGCTCAGAACTGGGCACACGTGACACCCACTCTAGGACCAGGGCCAGGCTCTCCCCTGAGCATCCTCGCTATGTGACACTTGGATGGCAGCACCAGGGCTGGGCCAACCCCCGCTCAGCTGGTGTCCCCCCTCCCAGGTACCTTTGGTCTCTTGGGGCCCCTTCCTTGGCTCAAACCTCTTTTAAGAGGTAATTAGCACAGAAAAGGTTTTTGTCTCTTTTGTTGTTTCATTTATTGTCTTATATCTAAGAACACCTTTCTGGAGAGAAAACAGTTTTCAAGAAAATATTTGTCACAAGTGATTCAGCTTCCTTGTCCAAGCATATAAGAAATATGGTTTAGATTTTGCAAAATAAGAGTGCTAAAATCTTTGCTAGAAATTTATGATTTCTATAAAGGAAATCTGAGCATTGGAGAAAATGATCAAAATAAGAATTTGTGGGGCGTTTGGTCCTGAGGACCTCTATCTAAATTTCAGGAATGTGCGGAAAAGAGGAAAGGAGAGGCATGGTATTGCGAGATGCGGAACCCTGAGATCCAGGTGCAGGGGGCCGGGTGGGACTGCGCAGGTGAGGGGAAGGGTCGGCAGCCGGGAGAACCGAAGGCTTCCCAGAGGGGACACCTGAGGGCAGTTGAAAGGCACGCAGGAGTTCACCAGGTGACCGAGTGGGCGAAGGGAGCCACGCCTGCTCCCAGCAAAACAAAGTGGACGCAGCTGAGGCCTCCTGCTCTTGGCAGCGTGCTCTTGTGAACTGAAGTGTTTCAGTGGCCTGGCGCCTCAGGCAGCGATGCGCAAGCTTGGGCTCGGGAGTAAACAAGCCCATTGTAGAGGCCTGGTGTTTCCCGCTAGGTGTTTGGGGCTTTATCTGGAGGGCCTGGGCGAGGAGTGAAGCCACTGAAATGTTTTAAGCGAGGGGGCTTAAAGCCTCTGACCCCACTGAGGAGAGGGCAACGCTGGAGCACGGGGCAGCCCGGATGGAGGGAAGTGGCTGGACCCTCCTATCCAAGGGCCAAGCTGGGGCTCTGGGGTGTTGGAAGGAGAGGAGCTTATACCCAGGGTGGATCCTGGGTTGCCCGTTTGGGGCTGGGAGAATAGTGTGGGACCTGAATGCCGGTCTGATGCAGGTGGGGTCCTGTGTGGTAAGCGCCCCTGCCCCCAGCAGCCCTACCCTGGGGACTGTGCATCCTTGTGCTACTGTATCCATAAGGCTTAGGGACTGAAGCCCGGAATTGCTGGGCACATCTTTGCAGGGGCTGGGAAGGGGTTACCAGTGGCAGACAGGGAGGGATTCTGAACCAAAGAAGAGTAAATTGGAAGGACACGGTCTTTTCTATTCCCGGGATAGTCATTTGAAGACCTTTGTAATGATCTAGGCAAGGTAGGTTATCCAAGAGGCTAGAATTAGCCCGTGGAATATGAAACGCTAGAATTTGTGCTTCAGAAAGGTCAGGAAAACCCCATTTAAAGCCCCTGTCTTTTCATCTCAAGGCAGAGCAGGGAAGGAGTAAGGGGGCTTCTTTAGAGCCTGTTCCCCTTTCAGGGTTCACAGGGACGGGAGGAGACCCTGTATCCTGCCAGCAGGAGGTGGGCAGGGCAGCACCACCCGCCCCCCCCTTTGACGTCAGCAGCTTTTCAGAACTGATTTCTCTACCAGACGTACTTGAATTCAGGGACACTTTCTTTAAACATCTTAGCTCATTCCCAGCCATTTCAGGCATTGGCCCTGCTGGCATTTCGTCTTGGCTTAATGTTTCCTGAAGACTCGCTTTCTATTGTTCCACGTCGTGTGCGTTTAGGTAACTCACTTGGCTGGAGCGAGTTGAGTGGTGTCCTCAGGGGCAGGTGTAGCTCCCGGAGCCCCACTGCTCTCCCCTGCTGAGTGACCTCAGCTGGTTTCTTCACGTCTCTCAAGTCTTCTCCTTGGTCAAATGTGGAAACAGTAGTATTAATACTTACCTCAGAGTTATCGTCGGGTCTCAGTGAGTTAATTTACATGGTGCAGCAAGAACAGCGCCCGATGCCAAGTACACGCTCAGTCAGCGTTCACTGTTATTATTGCTTGACCCAGTAGGAGAAATGGAAAATATAATTATCTTCTTCCTCTTAAGGCCGTGTCCAAGAATCTACGTTTAGTAATTTTAAAGGCATTGTTTTTCACAGAAAGTATCTCCAGGCATATTTCCTCATGGGTTTGCAGTTGAGTTGAACAGGCAGCTGAAGGATGGGATGGTGAGCTCAGCATTACTCCCTGTAATCGGAGGCCATGATTGAGCTCCTTATCTCCCTCAGCTGCTGTGAGACTTTCAGCTGTATCTACTTCAAAGTGACCTGTCTGGGGTTTCTTTCCCTGTGGGCCCCACTGTAGGTTTCTGGAAGAACTTGACTGCCTGAAAGGAAGCAACAAAACATGAAAATCGCTTTGAGGTGACCAACAAGCCCAGCGGCCCCTTGCTTCTCCCAAGGTGGATCTGAGGTTTAAGAACCGTAACTTCAGGTAACAATCCTATCCTACCCACCCCCACCTAGATACACTATTACTGCAGTTCCGACGGTCGTTCTTCTTTTAGGAAGTGCTGTTTCTCCCAAAATCCCTGAAACCTGGAATATTCCACCTCATGCAAATGTCTGGCGGTTCAGAAAGAGCAGTGGGGGCTGGAGG
Source organism: Antilocapra americana (assembly GCA_007570785.1). Lineage (NCBI taxonomy): Eukaryota > Metazoa > Chordata > Mammalia > Artiodactyla > Antilocapridae > Antilocapra > Antilocapra americana. The sequence continues at coordinate 12,605,139 of ML663009.1, forward strand.
TGGCATCCCAGGTCTGACACGTGGCCCAGATGGTCACCGAGACCCTAAGTGTAGGGCTCTGCTCACAGCTGACCTGCTTCTCTTAATATCAGTAGTACTGGTAATAATAACAGCAGTGGCAGCCACAGCAGGGCCTTTAGTGTGATTAAATGATTATAGAATACTCTTTAAAGAATACGTCAGACTAGCCAGGAAATTTCTGAAAACAAAAAGTACAAAGAGGGAGTGGTATCTCTTCTATCAGATATTAAAATGTATTTCACAGCCATAGTCATCAACACTGTGGGGCCAGAATGGAAATAAGCAGGTCAAGGGAACAAAACAGAAAGTTCAGACTAAAAAATGAGTCAAGAAAAGTGGCATTTCTAGTGACTGGTAACAGGACATGTAGATCTAGTAAGTAGTGTTGGAATAACCGTATTCTTTGGAGGGAAATTAGAAATTTCCAACCTTAAGTAGTGCACCAAAAATAATTTCCAAGTGAATTAAAGCTGAGGTTTTTTTTTTTTTTAAGTTACAAAATTGTTAGCAAAAGAGAGAATATTTTTATTGTTTGTGGATGAGAAAAGAGTTTTTAAAACCTGTCACTTTTAGTATCACATGAAAACACCATAAGCAAAGATAAAAGACCAAAAGGGGAGAAAATTATTTACAGCATCTATGATGAGCAAAGATTAATATTCCTAACACACAAATTTATTTATTTGTCAGTATGTATTTGAGTGCTTACTGTGTGCTTAAACATGATCTGGGCAGTAAGGGCGCAAGCAGTAAACCAAAGTCTGTACTCTTCTGATACTTAGGATCTAATGGAGAGGACAGCTGGTAGATTAAGTAGGTTATTGCTGGCCAGATGTGGATAAGGGCAATGGAAAAAAATTAAGCAGAACTGAGGTGGTTAAAAAGAGTTGTGGGAGTGCATATTACATGATTATCCTGGGAAACTTCACCAATAAAGTGACATTTGAACAGAAATATGAAGGAAAAAGGGGAGAAGTGGTTGAATTTTGGACGTTTGTTTTGACTGTTTAGCTAATAGGATTTGCTGATGGATTAGATGCAGGCCATGAAAGTAAAGGAGTCAGGGGTGACTTCTAGGTTTGGGGCCTAAGCAGCAAGCAGGATTGAAGTACCACTTACTGACTTGGGCATGAGCAAGAGGCTGGGCTTGGGGACAACCAGGGATTGGTTATGGATGTTTCACATTTCTATTGTATATTCAAGGGGAGATGTCAAGGTGATGCTTTGGCACTCAAGAAGGGGTCTGGGCTGGAGATGTAAACATGAGTTGTCATAATATAGTGAAGTGAAAGTGAAGTCGCTCAGTCGTGTCCGACTCTTTGCGACTCCACAGACTGACTGTAGCCTACCAGGCTCTTCCGTCCGTGGGATTTTCCAGGCAAGAATACTGGAGTGGGTTGCCATTTCCTTCTCCAGGAGATCTTCCCAACCTGGGGATTGAGCCCGGGTCTCCTGCATTGTAGACAGATGCTTTACTGTCTGAGCCACCAGGGAAGTCTCATAGTACAGGTAGTTATTTAAAAGAATGAAACTAGGCACATATCCTAGGGAGGGAGTGTAGACAAAGAGGGGGGCCAAGAACATCCGTGGGTCGCTCCTCTAGAGGGGAGGGGGCCGAGAGGAAGCAGGAGAGACCAAAGAGAAGTGGCCACTGAAGGAGAACCATGAAGCTGAGAGCCAGGAGGGAAAGATCAGCTCTATCAGATGTGTTGATGGGCCAAGCAGGGAGGGGATGGAGAACTGGCCGTTGCCTTTAGCAATGAGGAGGTCATTAATGAACCCAGCAGGGGCCAGTATATTGGAATGATGGGGACAAAAGCCTGATTTGAGTTGATTTGTAGCGAGGAAGAGAAAAGCAATTGAAAACAAAGAAATGGGGCAGTAACTGGAAGGGAATCAAGTTCAAGAGAGTTTATTCCCTGCCTCCCCCCAACCCCCCACCCCCAGATGAAAGTTTTGCAGTGTTCTTGTCCTTATAGAAGTGATGCAAGAGAATGCAGAATGTGAATGATGCAGGGTTGGTATGGATGGTCCACATTCATGAGAGAGGAGGGCTCAGCATGTTTTGTGGTGGGGTCCTAGCTGGCAGTGTCCAGGTTGCCGGTAGAAGTGGTCACTGGCCTCTTTTCTCAGTGGTGTAGAAAGCTGATTTATTGGCAAAGGGTGAAAATTGAGATGTTGGAGGTTTGAGGAGGAAAGCGCAAGTGTGGTCACAGAGCAGGGGAGTCAAGGATTGCTGTGTGCTTTTCTCCATCAGGCTCAGGTGCCCAGGTGAGCGTGAGTTAGGAGGCCCATCTATGCTAAAGGCAGTATGGTAGGAAAACAGGACACAAGTGGGCACCAGGGATAACCAAGAAATACCTATAGGGACTTCCCTGGTGGTTCAGTGGTTAAGGCTTTGCTTTCCGATGCAGGTTCAATCCCTGGTTGGGGAGCTAAGATCACACAGCCTCATGGCCAGAAAACCAGAACATAAACGGCAGAAGCACTATTGTAACAAATTCAACAAAGACTTTAAAAAAAAAAAAAAGGTCCACATCAAAGAAAGAAAGACATGCCTATAAACAGAAACACCATCCATAATTTTAAGATACAAGTAAAAATAGTGAGATTTTGTTTTATCCTTCAGATTGACAAGAGCTTTTATTGGGGATAGAAGTTATTGTGCTTTTCTGGAGCAGTGTTTCTGTATTTAGCAAAACATACAATGTGTGTCCCCCTTATACTCGTCAGTCCTCCTTCGAGAAGTTTATACTAAGAGATTATAGCTCAAATGCACAGAGCTATGTGCACAGTCAGTGTTCACTCCAGCAATGATGGTAAGAGTGACCAGGAGGGCTCTGATCACTAATCTGTGGACACAGTGGAAACAAAAGCTCACCCTTGCGTTTCACTTTGCAGATGAGGAAACTCAGGCCCAGAGAGAGGGAGTGACAGCCCCAGTCACGTTGCCTGGAGCTCAGACCCCAACGGTGGGCAGTGCACGGCCCCCTTCACCTGGGTTTCAGTTTGGAGTCCCTTGCAAGGTACTTGCTAGTCTCTCTTTTGAGCTGACTTGCTTTGAGCTTTTAAGATGTGAATTCTCAAAATGCTTTGCAAATGTTTGCAGTGCCTTCACTTCATTATGCAAGTTTTTCCTTGTGATAGAATCCCGAAAGCGAAAGGACAGGCAGAGAAGACTAGACAGACTTTGACTGCTTTTTTGACTCCCAAGTGGGACTTAAAGGCTGAGAAAGGATATTTTATGCTTTCCTACAACTTTGATAAAAGCTGTAATAAAAATGCAGAGATAACAAGTAGATCATATTTATTTCATTGATAAGATTTGACCAGAAGAAAATTAAGTTAGGACTGTGAGAACATCTGGGACACTTGATCACCTCCATGGGTGGAACATGGGGCTGTAGCTACTAGAGCCTTGGGTTCTGGGTTAGTTCTTCATGCCCTGGCACAGGGACCTAAGAGAAGCCACCTAATTTCTTAAGCTTTGTGTCTTTGTCAGAAAAAACAAGCAGATGAGCCTAAATTACCTATGATAACTCCTTGAGTTGCTCCTTCTGGCAGTGCCTTGTCCTCATCCCAGCTGGCTGGGTGAGAGAGATGTTGGCGCTGTCGTGAAGTCCCTGTCCCTCCACAGTGCCACCACCTTAGAAAAGCTTGTGGAAATAAATGCGCCTCTGTCTCCTTGTACCTATTTCAGACCTCCAATGGCCGATCAGAGAATGGACATTTCTTCAACAATTAGTGACTTCATGTCCCCAGGTGCCACCGACCTCCTCTCCAGCCCTCTGGGCACCGGTGGTGTGGATTGTAACCGGAAACGCAAGGGCAGCTCCACAGACTACCAGTAAGGCCTTTGGGCTTGTCTTCCTCTGGCTAAACTTGGTGTCGGCTTACGGGCATGAACATCCAGGGGCCCTACTGTTCCTTCTGGAAGAAGGGATCCTGTCTATGAAAAGGGATGGGAATGAAAGATCTGACTTGACTTTTCCCTTTATCTTCCCTTGGATTGCAAGCAGGAGGGAGCCTCCAGTGCAGCTGAATCATTTACTCTCCTTTTGTGCTTCCCACTCAGGTCCCCAGATTTTCGAGGTAAAAAGAATAGCCTTAAAAGCCAAGTTCCACCTCTTACCACTTTCTTTCCTTTGCTCCTTTGATCAATATGGCTAAGTCCATGGATATAACCTCAGTGATTCCAAAGAGAGCTTTGCCTAAGGACCTCTCTAGAGGAGGACATCAATGGCTTACTTAGTGTTTGTAGAAAGAGAAAATAGAGGTCATCTCTGGAAACAGTATAGGAGGAGTGACATTGTCCTTAAAATGTTATTTGAGTTAGTGTTCCTCTTACATTAAATAGCACCTTTTTTTTTTTTTTTAAGACTTGATGGCTTTTCTTTGGAGTAAGTAAATTTTCACGCTTACACTCAACTCTTCTGTATCTATACAGACATCTCGGGAATACATTAGCATAGAACATCCAAAAGGCACGTTTTGTATTGTAGATATGGCAACTGTGTGGATTCTTGCCCAAATGTCCATTTGAGAGCTTTCTTCTGTTTAATGAGAGAAAATCTCCAAGGAGGTGTCCCCCCTTCCAGCAGGTGTCCTTTCTACTGAAGCTCACACGTAGATTTGGGGAGCATAGTGGCTGGAGGTCAGATGCCCACTAGGAGATGCTATGAGTAATACGTAGGTGATCCCAGATGATTAAGAGAGCGGCCGCCCAGGGCATGGAGAATGGATGTGAGGACCAAGAGGGTGTTCTTCCATGGCACTAACTCCACAGCAGGGAAACCAGACGTTTTCTGTGGAGCTTTTGTCTGGGGCCAGTGCTGATGGAGCCCTTGACATGTTTTGAGAGAACATGCTGTCTAGATCTGTGATTTCCACCCTTGTCACCACTCTGGACTTCCAAGTTTCCCGCATGGACCTCAGCCTGCAAATCTTCTGTAATTCATGGACACCCTATGAGTTAGGCATCTGTCATCGCTTTCTTAACAGCTTAATGTACCAAACTCCTACCTTAGGGCAGAGCTTCTCTTCACCTGAGATGATCACCTGCCTCAGTGAGCAGACACGAGGGGAGAGGGACTTTTCACTTTCCCCTGTGGTCTGTAGAATTTCTTCTGAACTTCAGGATCAGGTGGAGAAAGTCTCCGCCTATGAGGAGATGGAGGGCCCTTGGTTGGGAACCACTGTTCTGAGTGCCCGCAGCGTACCTCAGTGCTCCTGAGAAAGTTGCTTTCCCTCTTGAGATGATGATGTTTGTAGGGCCATGATTGGAGAAGGGAGAGAGGCCCAGAGGGTAGTCAGTGTCCTCCTGAGTGATTTAGGAATTGGAGGAAAGGTGTGAGCTTACCTGGGGGATTTAGAACTCCTTCCTCTGAGCATTTCAGTCTGTTTTCTACTGGACCCACAACGTGCTGTGAAAACTGGATTCAGGAGTCCATGAAGGGAAGGCAGATCCTTCTGTGACCCCAGGACTCTCTGTAGTCCCCAACCCATGCCTCCTTCTGTCCCAGTTCCTCAGGGCTCAGGGTTTCCCATGAGCTGAGAATCAGAGCACTGGGTAGCAGTGGTGCCTCTGGGAGCTGCTTGGGCTTCTACTCCGTGCTCCTTCGTGGGCACTTTGATGCTCCCTCCTCACCTTACCCACCACCACCAAATAGATACTCAATATATATGCCCACGTATGTTTGATGCTTGATATATTTTACAAATGAATAAACTCCATTTATCCAGAATGACAGAGGTTGGGTGTGGTAGGGGAATGAGATTTTTATGGTTACTTGGATACTCTGGTTAACTAAGAGTTTCCATGAATGCCATGTATTCCTAATTTTCTCAAGCACTCAATATAGTAAGATGCATGAACACACAAACTTTATTGAAGTGGTATATATAACTTTTGATAAACTGGAAAATGAGTCTGGTTTTATAGTAGGTTTAGGTTGGTTTTACTTTTATACATCAGGAGTCAGTACTGTGGCTCTTTGAGCTTTCTAATTGCTTGGTTTCTGGATAAATGATGGCCTTCTGTATTATGGTGAGAAGCGATTTTGTTATGTCTTAACAGTTATATTCTCTTTTGTTTTCTCAGAGAAAGCATGGACACAGACAAAGATGACCCTCATGGAAGGTACCATGAATTAGTCATTTGAACTTCAGCATCCTTAGAGCCATTTTCCTCGCATAATTAAACGTGCAGCTTCCACCCATCTCCTTGATTAGGGATAAGCAAGGAGGCTGTGAGCCTGTGGGCTCAGAATTGTCTCCCCCAGTGTCCCACCCTGTAGCCCAATCGGTAGAGAATCTGCCTGTGATACAGGAGACCAGGGTTTGATCCCTGGGTCAGAAAGATCTTCTGGAGAAGGGAATGCCGATCCACTCCAGTATTCTTGCCTGGAGAATTTCATGGACAGAGAAACCTGGTGGGCTCCAGTTTGTGGGGTCGCAAAAAGTCAGACACGACTGAGCGACTAACACACACACACGCCCCACCCTGTGTAGCTAACAAGCAGAGCTCTCGTGTGTCATGTAGAGAGGACAGGGATCAGGTAGGGAAGAAAATGGATGTGTAACTCTGCTATTAATCTCCAGGGGGTTATGTGTTTCTTTTTCATTTGTTTTCCAGATTAGAATACTCAGAGCACCAAGGAAGAATCAAAAATGCAAGGTGAGCTTGGACCTTCTTTCTGTCTGTAAGCCATCCTGGTTTGATTGCTTAGTGTGCAGTCAAGGAGGCTCTGAATATCTGTTCCCTGTCTGTTGAACAGTCTTTGATACTGTCATGTCCTTAGGGAATGAGGAGGGGGACATGGGCCCTGGCTTGATGTAGCCTCTGTCCCTCACGGCCTCCAGGCTGAGCTGCCTTCACTCTTTGCTGTCTAAGCATGTTTAATCTGAAGGGAACTCTTGAGGGAGCCAAAGATAAATCAAGGCTAAAGGTTTTCCCTGTCTTCAGCAGGTTCCTCCTTCCTGCCTCGGGGCCCTCTGGGGAGACCTGGCTCAGGGAGTCAGTTCCCCAGCTTTGCCTGGCCTTAGAAAGGGCCCTTATAGCTCTGCAAGGTGTGGCTGAAGGCCAGACCTGAAGAGGTCCTACTCCCTCAAGTAGATTCTCTAACTCCCTCCTTCCTGCCTCCAGCCGCACTTGCTGACTCCCCTCCATGCGGGTCCTCCGCTCTCCTGCCATCAGCCCCAGGGCTATCTGATGCTGTGTCCTGACCCAGAACCAGGGCTGTAGAATTCAACTGACCTGAAACTGCTGGCTGTTCCCTCGTGGACCAGCTTTGGCGAGAGATGACATGGTTCTGTTGCTATGGCAGTGGCACTGTTGACACACCTCTTTGGGGGACAGTCACAAATAGCAGGTACAAACCAGTCAGGAAAAGAGTGTGGTCATGGGAAGTGTCACGCTGCTTGGCAGGCAGCAACTCTTGGGAGGAAGGCAAGTGACATTCTTCAGTGGAAACTCTTGGGGACAGATGGAGCATCTGCTGTGTCTGGGTGGGCTCACAGCTGACCCAAGGACAGCAGCATTAGTTCCCTGGTGTCTCAGTCAGTCTGTCTGCCACAGACCACATGGCAGACTCCCCTTAGACCTCAGAGACAGCTCAGCCTGGGACCCTTACTGATGTGTGTTCCTGGGTGCTTTGCCCTTCAAGTCCTCCACCTCCCTTATTTCCTTCTCCCCCATCTTAAAATCCAACTTTATTGGGGCTGAGAAGAATAGAAATGAGGAGAAATTAACAGCTCAGTTGACTGTGAAAAGACAATTTTTTGTAGACTTTCTCAATTCTAAGTATGAGGTAAGCATTTAAAAAAAAAAAGAAACTAATACTGACCTGGCAGTGAGCCCCACTTTTTTTGGTGACTTTAGTAGAAAAGCCCAGTTTGAAACATTCTTCAGATTCTAAATTTGCCTTGTCAGATGAATATTGAAAACAGTTATTTTCATCATTGTTTCCTTGATGCTCTGTTACATTTTACAGAAATCATTTTTCATATTGTTGTTCAGGGAAGCTCACAGTCAGATTGAAAAGAGGCGTCGGGATAAAATGAACAGTTTTATTGATGAACTGGCTTCTTTGGTACCAACGTGCAATGCGATGTCTAGGAAATTAGATAAACTTACTGTGCTGAGGATGGCTGTTCAGCACATGAAAACATTAAGAGGTGAGATCCCGGCTTTATTGTCTTTTATGCCCTTGCTCACAAATGTTACCACCCTTACTTAGAATGTTCTTGAGTCCCGAAGGCCAGTGTTTATTACTTACAAGTGTGTAGCCTTGAGGGAATGTACCAGTCATTTTCAGCAGCAGACATTATGCCAAATGAAATTGGCATTACCAAGCTTCTGTGGGTATCAAGATGCAGTTTTGCTGTCCTACATCCCCAGAGAGTAGAGGCTGTGTGCCATGCATGTGTGTGCATGTACCAGGCTACATACATATCAGAGAGGCACACATCCCATCTTGCATATATGTGGTGCCTGGACCTTGCCCATACAATGATAAACATCAGAAATGTAGCTGCCCTTCATGACACAGGAAAGTCTGTTTCAGTTTTTAAGAGGAAAAATTCATCCTGGTTCCTTTTGAAGAGTGAGTCACTGGTTGACGGCACTTGCTACATTTTATTGTTGAGTGAACACTGATGATATTTTCATCTTCCTGGAATTTTCCCAAACCAGATCAACTCTTTATAAGGGAGGCAGTGTTTTCCTTCTTTTCCGAGTGTGGGGAGGGTGAGAAAACAGAGGCAGAAACGTGGAAGTGACTTATCCAAACCACAGGAGAAATCTGAACTGTGGCAGGCATTTTAGGGAAGGCCGTCCCTGGAATTTTCCACAGCTAGACTGGGACTATTTGAGGAAATTGGAAAGTAGGCGCTCACTCAGATCTCTGACCTGCGTGGTAAAAGAATTACGTCTTTTATATTTCTACAAAGCCACCAGAAGTAAGAAGTAGCTGGTTTTGTCTTTTGACCTTGATTCAAAAATATAAATGTTGTATCCTGGGCTTGAAGAATGGCATTTTAAAATTCATGTTAGGGAAGATAGAGATTAAATCATCACAACTAATTTCTATTACATTGGAAAGAAAAGAGTGGCAGAACTCACGTGATCCTAAAAAGCAGGGGTGTGGATCAGTAATACGCACCTTGTTAGTTGATTTGAAAGTCACAAGTAGATTCTGTTTCCCTCCTTCCTGGTGGTCTTTGGAATTGTCATGAGCTGTTTTAGTTTATTTTCTTCACTGTGCTACTAACCGTTCTGCAGATTCCAAGTCATTTACTGCTGGCGTTCTTCTCTTAAGTTATTCTCCCGAAAGATGCCAGCTTGACAGCCTTTTAAACATAAGTCATATGCCCTTTCAGTCCTGGGAGCTCGAGTTGCATTTACTGAAGTAATGCCTTTCTCTGGGTTGCCAAGCTCATTTAACTCAACCCTGATGAAGAGGAACTCACAGCAGACACCTTCCGCAGCATATTTACTCAGGGCCTGGCAAACTGGATGACTTCCCAAGAACATTTGGAGTGGTGATTTGAGCACCCGCTAGACAACCCATTTAATATAGATGTTGCGGGGAGGGAGCATCCCAGGAGTCTCGACCAGTTTGCTTCTAGGGCTTCCTTCTCTCTTAGAAGCAGTTTCTAACTTCTGTTAGCTCCTGAATTTTTGCTGCGGTGACAAAAAACAAACTTGCCAAGTCTCGTGCGGTGAACAGCTTTTACTTTTTAATGACATTCTCTTGGCGTTAGAGGCTTCTGTCCAAAGCCAGAGCTCGCCTTATCTCCTCAAAGGAGAGAGAAGATAAAATGTAGCTCCCAGGGAGACTGCATCTGGAAGGCTTGAGGCAGTGGAGTGGTACAAGACATTATCTGAAAATAAAGTGTTCCGACTGTTTCTTTTTCTCCCCTGGAAGGTGCCACCAATCCATACACAGAAGCAAACTACAAGCCGACTTTTCTGTCCGATGATGAATTGAAACACCTTATTCTCAGGGTATGTTGCAATTATGGGATTGTTTTTACACAACATTTATTTTCACAGATCTCATAAAGTGCCAGTGTGTGGGAATTTGATGTTGCAACACTGAGCTTGTTTAGGCTCACTTCCTCTGTCAGGGTCTCCATCTTGTTCTTACTATTTGGACAGGCCTCACATCTCTTCCCTGGGACCCTCTTCTTCTACCCTCACTCAAACAAAAGTGGAAGGTCTAGGCTGCTGTGACTTTAAATCAGAAGAGCAGGAATTCGTTAAAAGTAGGAGGTAATCAAGAATCCCATTCCTGCATATGAAGGTTTTAGAAAGGGACTGAAGCTGATAACCTTTGAGAATTTCTCTCATCCTCACTTGACCGCTAACACAGAAACAGCCACCTAAACCCTTCTCCTAAAATTCCATCAAAACAACAAAGCTTCCAAAGACGTCGCAGCCCTGGGGAGGAAGGTGAGTGGAGGAGGCAGGTACTTCCACCTGCCTGACCGTAGTGCTTGCTTCTCTGGCTGGTCTCTGCAGGAAGGCAGCTGGGGTGGTACCACGGGAACCTGGCCTCTGTGCAGATTCAGGTCTGCTCTGGGCCGAGCAAGATTTCGCTTGGAAACTGAAGCGAGAGAGACTAAATTCGGAGACGTGTCCTCTTGCAAATAGTAGAAAGAAAACCAGAGAAACCTAACTTAAGGGAAGAATACCTGCCCCATCTCCCCACAGCCAGGGCTGCCCTCGTGTCTCTGAGCAAAAGTTTGTAAGGCCCCAGCATAGAGGGTGGTCCCTCTGCTTCTCTCCATCTTCACTACCCATTTTCAGCCCACCCTGCCTTCAGGCCCCCGTTCGCCTGGCCTGCCTGCTCATTCCAGTAGTGTCTGTCCATCCCCTTGTGACATGCTGTATTAAATGCAAGGAACAGGACATGAGTCAACAGGGCTTTGTTTCTCAAGCAGAGCCAGTCCTGGTCAGGCAGTGAAGGGCTGCTGTGGAGGTGCAAGGAGGTCAGCAGGAACCAGGCCCTTTCTGTCTGCTCGCACCACCCTGCTGAGCCAGATTTTTACCTTGGAGGGAGATGGCTATGCCAGGTTTCAGTAGCTCACCAGCCAGAAAGAGGGCAGGGGAGACTCCAGACCAGCTGTCCTTTGTATCAGGAAAGGGTGTGCCTTCCTGGAAGCACAGGAGTAGACTTCAGCTTATCTTGAAAATGTCACCTGGTCCCCCAAAGGTGCAAAGCAGGTTGCAGCACAAGTATCTTGATCTTCCAGCCTCCAGAGGAGAAGCAGGCATGAGAAGAAGGGTCAGGAACAGCAGATGGACACGTTCTTTCCAGAGCCACATCCGTCTGCTGGATTTCCGTGCAGTGGTGGCTGATTTAAAGTCATGACCTGCTATGGAACTGCAGCTGTGGTCTGGCTGGCCTGGGGTCGAGTGGGGCTGGTGCCTCCTGGCAGAAGAAGCCATCTCATTAGTGCCACATCTGGGACAGCTGTCACAGCACCCTCCCCGGCTCTCTTGTACATGAATTATTGTTAGGCAAGGGTTTTTACATCTTGTGTAGGTACAGTTGGTCTTTTTGAACTTCTCTGTCAGTCTGTTTATTGGATAGTCCCACATTCCAGCTTATCACTGGCGATCCTTCAAAGCTTCATGTGACTTGCAAATTGGATAGGCATAGCCTCTGTCTTCCATTTTCATTTGGAAAATGTTTCCTAATTCAGCAAACATTTTAGTACTTACTGGGTTTTGCATGGCACTGTCCTACAAACGTCCCATCACTGATAAACACTTTAGGGTGGGGGCGAGGCTTTTCTAATGATGATCATTTGGTTACCTCTCAGGGCAGACTCGGAGGACTCAACTCTGCCCTCACGTCTCCATCCTTTTCATAAAAATGTCCTTGCTCTTGGGGAGGACATACTAGAATTAAGATATGAACTCTATCTGCAGCATCTCCAGAGAAGTCATCCAGGGCTGTCTTCACAGGCATGCAACCCTTGCAGCTACATAGGACCCGGTACTTGGTTTAATGCTCTGCTATCGCCATCTTGAAAACAAGGGTCCCTGCATTTTCATTCTGTCCTGGATCTTACTAATTATGTAACTGGTCCTGATCACCATACTGGTAATTTGTTGTTTTTTAAAGAAATACATATATGTATGTACACATATAAAACAAGTTCCTTTTATAATGACATGTGTTTAGTAATTGTTGCTTCTTTTCTCAGTGATTCTCCATTAGATGCTCCTGCTTATCAGGGTCTGAAATAAGGGTTTTAATGCTGTTCAAGTGAAAGGCTTCATCTTGGGCTTGCCTTTTTTGCTCCTCTCTCTCACACAACGTCCGTGGTGATCTATCTTCACTCACGAAACTTTTCTCATCTCTCTGCCGCATCTCAGTGGCTGGGAAGCACTGTCTAATTCTTGCTGCTTCTGGATGCTGAGTCCCTGGGAATTTGCTCCAGTAGACAGCAGGGTCCACTCAGATGATGTCTGATCAGTTTGGCAGCAGGAACTGGACTTTCAGTCTCCCTTACCAGTGCAAATCTGACTAATTGCTTTCCTTACCAAGTGCTTTCAAAAATATCTTCAGTGACTGGCATGTCAAGGAGCAGTGAACCTGATCAGTTTATAACGTCTGGAAGCTGTACGTGCCGAATTTTGAAACTGAGGCAGCCCCTCGGGCTCCATGTTGCTCATTAACGCAACACAGTCTTCCCCGAGGGCGAGCCTGCTTGGTCTTCCTGCCCCGTGGGACTCGTGTTCTCACCTCTCTGCTCTCTGGCTGGCCCTCAGCCTGGCTCCTTCATCTGCTGGTGTTCATCTGCCCAAGCAATGCAGAGTCGGAATGTTTCCTGCCTCCTCTACACTGACCGTATTCACCAGCCTCTGGAAACTTCTCTCCCTCCCCTGAATGTGTTGAAATCCACTCCGCTTGTCATCAGCCTGGGCCTTAGTCTGCTCAGCATCTCTTCCAGGATGTCACAGGCACCTTCTTCCCAAGCACCTTTTGAGCCACATCACTTCATTAATGAAAAGCCTCAAAATACACTCTTCTCTAGTTAAGATATAAGGTTGTCTGCAAGGCAAATGAGGAAGTTATTAATACCCTCTTTTTCTTGACAGAATGAGGCTTCTAGCAGATGGTGCTTGGGAAGTGGCTTCCCCCTCACTGTCATCCTTTGCCCCGAGGCCAGCGCAGAGGCCTAACTTAGGAAAGGATCAGCCCCGGCTTCCTCCTGGCAGGTGGCCTGCCAGGCCCTCTCACAGCAGGAGTGAGTCTGTTCCCCCTCACTCACGTCTTTAATCCCAGAACAAGCGCATGTACCATTCTGTTACCTCCTGGCGCATGAATTCATTTCCTTGGTTCTTTAACGGCATCCCAAAGGCCCTTTCATGGAAAAGGGAGTAGGTTCTTCATTAGTGTGTGTATGTGCGCTCAGTCGCATCCAACTCTTGCAACCCCATGGACTATAGCCTGCCAGGCTCCTCTGTCCATGGGATTTCCCAGGCATGAATACTGGAGTGGGTTGTCATTTCCTTCTCCAGGAGATCTTCCCAACCCAGGGATCGAACCCATGTCTCTTTGAATCTCCTGCATTAGCAGGCAGATCTGAGCCATTGGGAAAGCCCCAGGTTCTATAGTAGTCTATTCCAAAGAACAGACGGAGGACCAGCAAATAACGAAGATAGTGACGCCTGTGATTTAGTCTGTAGTAGCTGAGTATACTCAGTAAACACGAGTTTGAGCAAACTCCGGGAGATAGTGAAGGACAGGGAAGCCTGGCATGCTGCTGTTCATGGGGTCGCAAAGAGTCGGACGTGACTGAGTGACTGAACAACAACAGCCTGAGTATAGAGCAAGTGCATGGTAGAGCAGGGAGCACCCTCCGGCGCCCAGAAGGCCCCAGCAGGGGTTCTTAGGGGTTGCCCATCTGGAGAGTCCTGGGTAGGATTCAGTCACGTTTGCACAAAACATCCTAAGCTCTCATGTTCCTTAGCTTCAGTATTTATCTGCCTTAGTCTGTCTGACAGATACTGTCCTATCTCCACACCTATCTTTGTTGACACTTTGAATTTTTGCCAGTATTTAAAGTGAAGAAGAGGTGAAAGACTGTCAGGGGAAATTTTTGCTTGGCTTTTCTTGCCTCATTTAGGATACGAACAGCTCATCTCTGCATCAGGGAATAAAACTTGAGAGTAGCTGTTCTCAACCCTGTGAACATTAGAATCACTCTGGAGTGGGGGTAAGTGGGGGAGGAGGTAAAAATCATACCAGTGATCCAGTCCCACTCCAGACCATCAGCATAAAAAAACAAAAGCAGACCATACTTCAGATGCTGAACCCACTGTTCCAGAGAGCTCCCTGGAAATGGAGGTGTTCAAGTCTTGGACAGGTGGTGGCTTCAATATTTGAGAGGGAATTTTGACCCTAAAGTTTCCTTCCAGTCTCTGATTCTATGATATTATAGTGTTGTTATACTTAGAGCAATGAAATGGATTTCTCTGGACCTTCATGCAGTCAAAGGAAAATTCTTAAACTGAGTTCTCCTTCGAAACAAAACTCTCTGTAATTGGACTTTCCCCGGTAATCATTAATGATACCTGTGTATACGTCTGCCTTGGAGAGAATCTTATCATTCTCAGAAGGTATTTGTTCTAAGCATCCTGTTCTCAGGACACCTGTGAAACTGTCAGTGACTGCTGTCCCATGCTTTGGACACTTAGAAAATAAATCCTTATTTGCTATCAGAGTGATTATAAATCATGTTTCCTAAAGTGTGATAAATTGATTATCCATTTCTCCTGATTAGGCAGCAGATGGATTTTTGTTTGTCGTAGGATGTGACCGAGGGAAGATCCTCTTTGTGTCAGAGTCTGTGTTCAAGATCCTCAACTACAGCCAGGTACTGCCCCTGTTCCCCTTGGTGGTGGGCAGCCTTACAGTGGCCAAAAAGGTTACCCCACTTCTCAGAATAATTAATAGACAAGGTCACTTGTGAAATGCTTCTGTTGTTCCCCAACCCCATCTTTCTTCCTGAAAATTCTTAGCACAGAAATGAATATAAACTTAGAAAACTTCTCTTAATATGCTTCCATTGGGAAGTTTGACCTTATAAGCCTTGTAACTTTCTCACTGCTGCAAGTGTAAGGGTAGGGGGGCAAAGGGCTATTTGACAGGAAGGACAGGCAGACAGTACAGTGCCAGGGAATAAGAAAAACGGGAATTTGTCCATACTGTATCTACAATGATGTGTCACTTATTAGCTCTATTGAACCTCAGCATCCTCTGTAATATGACTGTAACAGTCCATACATTCTATGACTATTTGTAGAATCCTATAACTATTTATGTAAAAGCTTCTAGAACAGAGCTTATCCCCTGTTTTGTCCCTAGAGTTTTTACTCATTTTTTTCATTCGTTCACTCATGCTCATACTGGTATTTGCCTGGAACTCTGGTAAAGCAGAAGAATCGCAGTTATCAAAATCACATTTATATAAATTAATGTAACTTTCATGTTTCCAAAGTGTTTTGCTCTTTTCAGTCTTAGAGCAAAGCTGTGGAGGAAGTTATTTATATCTCTGCTAACAATTAGGCCAGTGAGGCATATAGTATGACACAGCTTGTTTAAGTAACAGAGGCCTAATGGGGCTAGAGTCAGAGCCCACGCCCTGCATTCCTCCCGCTGAGGTCTTGGAAGGGAATCTGCGGGCATCGGAAGTAAATGATCAAGGGACACATGCTGTGGAAGGCTTTTGCCTTAGAGGAGCGTGAGCTGTTTATGTGGCTGAGCCCTTGTTCCTTCTTGTCTTCTCAGCACCACACCCCTAGTGCCTCATTCATGGTGTCCTTTTCTAGGCAAAGTGCCTGGACATGTGTCGATGTTAACATGAAGTACTTGAGATTCTCATGCTTAAATGTGCAGAGTAGAAGCAAAGCTCTTGTTGGTTAATTTGTATTCCGCATGCTGTTGACTTGTCCTTCTTGGTGATGCATTCCCACAGAATGATCTGATTGGTCAGAGTTTATTTGACTACCTGCATCCTAAAGATATTGCCAAAGTCAAGGAGCAGCTCTCCTCCTCCGACACCGCACCCCGGGAGCGGCTCATAGATGCAAAAAGTGAGTTTGGGAGCCGCGGGGCGCTGGGCTGCACCGTGTGTGCTCTGCCAGCCCCAGCGGCTGGGTTCCTACCCCTCTGCCCTTTATCTGGGTCACAAGTGCTCTTTGGCTCAATGGAATTATTATATCACTTCGTGTTTGTTTCTCTTCTGGTTTACATAAAGAAGAAAAAAATTGAGTGTCCAAATTCATGAGGGGTAAAACAGCCATTTTAATTTGAGTCTTTCTGATTTTTAGTCAATTTTTTTTTTTCAGGATCTAGAAATCCCCAGTTGTGTGTTCCTGAGTTAAAAGGGTTCACATCAGTTTGATTTGTTCCCCCGAAAAAATCACTTCTCTGTGTCTGAGTTGTACTCACACAGCCTCGTAAGATGAAAAAGTATAAATATGACATCTCTCTGACCAAAGTGGTTTCTCTTGAGGTCCCTCCCCTCCAGCCTGCCTCCCTGCTTCCTTGTGGCAGCAGCGGAGCACCACTCACGACCTGCCCTCGGCTTCCTGCTCCTGCCCCCGCTGCCTGCCAGGAGCTCTCTCCCCCTTCAGTCCCACAGGGAGCTCTGCACCCCAGCAGTTAAGAGCGTGGACTCCGGCGTTCAGAGGCAGCACTCAAATCTTGGTTCCACCATTTACTAGCTGCATGACCTTGAGCAAGTTACTTAACCTCTCTGTGCCTCAGCTTCCTTACCTGCACAGTATTACTGATTTCATCAGGTGGTTGTGAGCATTTAATATGCTAAAAACATAGAGCATACTGTCTCCAGCGCACAGTAAGCACAACGTTGTGTTTACCTTGGCCCAGTGCCGTCATCGCCTAACTAGTTTGCTGCTCCCAAGCTCTCCATTATAGTCTCTGGAAGGAAATAACCACCAGTGGAATCTCCTTTAAGTCGCCCTTTTCACCAAGGCGCTCCTTGTCTTCCTATAAGTACAGTGTAGTCCCTGCCACCTGTTGCCCTTTATAGTCTGGTCCTGCAGTTGTCTTAGTGACCTCGGGAGGAAGAGGTGAATGCTGTTTGGCCCTGGCCTCTAAGGCTGTTACCCGTGTAGTCAGACGAGGAGATGGCACCGTGTTAATAGGTGCAGCCATAGACGTAGTACCAGCCACAGAGAACGATGATTCATCCTTATGTGGGTGTGGGCACACGCATCATGGAGTAGGTGACAGCTCCAGGTGGGTTCGAAAAGATGAATTAACCAGGTGATGAAGGGAGGAAGGTAGCAGAGGAAATGACTGGGGGATGGGGGCAGAAGGGTGATGCTGTGGTTTGCTGATGCTGCTGGAGAAAAACATGCAGGGGAGGGGAGGGCTGGTCGACACAGACCTTCCCAACCATGAGGACACAGTGAAGGGCTGCAGGGCGGGGGGTTGGGGGGCAGGCTCAGATCCCTGGCTTCTGCGCTGACAAGTAGCCCGTGTTTCTATCAGGATAACAGTCAGGTTTTTCTCCAGAGATTCTAATTCAGTTGGTCCAAAACTAGAATTCAAACCACAAATATGAGCCACATATATGATTTTAAATTTCCTGATAGCTACATTTTAAAAAGTAAAAATAAATGCAGAACTAATTTTAATACTATCTTTTAACACTAAATCCAAAAGGAAGTCTTTCTGATTTTTTTTTTTTTCTGCACTGAGTCTTTGAAATCTTGGAGATATTCACATGTACAGCACGCCTCCAATTTGAAGATCCCAGTAGCTGCATGTAGCTAGTGGCTCCTACACAGGGCAGCACAGATCTAGAATAGGGCTCAAGCATCTTCAGGTTGATACAGCATCTGGGGGTTCTGGCATCCAGCCAGGCTTGAGAACTTGAGTCAACCCTGCTGCCTCCTTTCCATCCCAGTGTCCAGATCCTGCCCACCCTCCAGGGCCCAGCCCGCCTTCTGCCTCCTCTGGGAAACACCGACTGTTTCTGCCCTTTGGTACTTTTCAATCATACACCTTGTATGGCATCAGCACAGTCCTTCTGGTGAACTTCCATTTCCCCTTCCCCTTCCATTTCCCCTTCTCAGCTCCCACTGAGAAGAGGGTCCTGTGTATATTTCTTTATTCCCTGGAGCACCTAGTCCGTTTGTCAGTAGCTGCGTTCTACATGATCATCTAGAAGCATTGCAGGCTGACAGCGCCCCATCCATAGAGCATCTGTGCAGGCCTGTGAGGAGGAGTGTTACCGTCAGGTCCCTGTTACAGACTACAGAGAAGCAGGAAAGAAAAGGCTTTCTTCAAGGGCACACTCCCCTGCCTGACAGACAACACGACCCTCAGTTTATCACATTTTGTGTATTGATTTGCAGCTGGACTTCCAGTTAAAACAGATATAACCCCTGGGCCATCTCGATTATGTTCTGGAGCACGGCGTTCTTTCTTCTGTAGGATGAAGTGTAACAGGCCTTCAGTAAAGGTGGAAGACAAGGATTTCCCCTCCACCTGCTCCAAGAAAAAAGGTAACCACTTAACAGTTCCTTAAATCCTTTTATAGGTGAGGCTGGCTTTTCCACAGAGGGGTGCTCAGCAGGCTGTGGGCTCAGAGCAGGCGGTCGCAGGTTTGCAGTCAGGACCTCTGTGGCCCTGCTTCTGTGAGGGCAGTTCGGGAGCAGCGGGGGGGTAGAAAGCCCTGATGAAGTCATGGTGACAGATCCGTGGAAAGGCTTCCTCTGTTTAAATTCTGTTTGTTTTCATGTGGTTGGGAAAGAGTATTCTCAGTCACAGTTCCCTGCTTCCCCAGCGCCTGCCAGAATTATCCTGAGTTCACCAGTGCCTACAGATGGCTAGGAGCAGCGGACATGTCATTTCTCTTCCATGGTGAAGTGGTTCTTCTCACCTTCCTGCTCCCTCCCACTCTGAACTCTCCTCTGAGTTCTTTCTGTCGGTTCCTTTCCAGCCCTCTTAAGAGGATTAGATACATACACAGTCCATAGGTAATGTCACCCACCCATAGAGCTTTCAATGACATTTATATGCCAGTAACTTCCAGGTTCATATTTCTAGCCCACACTGCTCTTTTGAACTCTGGTTGCAAATTAACTGCTTATTTAATCTACCAGCTTAGACATCTCAAGGGCATCTCATAGGTGATACACGTAGAGGTAACCACCCAGGCTTCCTCTGGAATGTTAGTGGCAGCCCCTTGCATCTAGCTGCGTGCGCTAAGAGCCTGGGAGACACCCTCTCCCCGTTTCCCTCCCACCTGACCTAGGGTTCTAAAGTCTTGCTGCTATGAATCACCCCTGCAGAAGTATGTTTGTTACTGCCATCACTCGATCGAGGCTGCCCTGGATCTCATAAGTCTGTTGAAATACCCTCCTCACACTCTCCAGCCCTTCACTTGGTCAGAGTGACCTTTCTAAAAGCAAATCTTTGTATCAGTCCCCCGTTTCAAACCCTTCAGTGGTTCCTATTGCTCTTGCAGAAAAGTTTAAGGTCTTTAATGTGACCCTGCAGCGCTCTCCCCTAACACTACTCCCCAGGTCTGAGCCGTGCAGACCTCTGTTTGATGCCTCCAACCCCTTTTCACTCAACATCTGAGCACATGGTGTCACCTCTGAAGGAAACGCCTCCCTCACCACTGACTCTCCTCCCTGGCTCTCTGCAGACCCTCTTTCAAAGTGGACCTCAATGTCTGTCACTCAGTCCCTTAGGCTGCCTTCTGTTTGCTTGTCACACCCTGCAGGTGTTCTTTCTAACCTTTGCTTCCTGTTGCAGTTATGTAGTTATTTGTGTGATTATTTGTTTAAAGTGCCTCTCCCCCATTAGGCTGTGAATTCCACAGAGGCATGCCTGACTTGTTTTTTACTGTTTCCCAGTAACTAGCACAGATCCGATGCTTGGTAAACATTCCATAAGAATATGTCTACTGGGACTTCCCTGGCGGTCCTCCACTGCAGGGGGGGCACAGGCTTGAGCCTTGGTTAGGGAACTAAGATCCCACCTGCTGCAACACAAGGCACGCCCCCTGCCCAAAAAAAGATATGGGTACTGTTGAAATTCATGGATGCTCCACACTTAACATGTCCCACATTGAAATCTTTTCTCCCTCTCCTCTAAAACATACTCTGTATTCTCTCCCCTGAGTCAACAAGCTGTACTGGTAACCACTCAATCCAAAAAAGTTGGACTCATCTTTATTTTCTTTTTTCATACCAAATATTTGATATTCACACCAGATCCCAAAAGTTTAGCTCAGAAATTCTCCTGCATCCTTTCTGCCGCCTCCTCATCTTCACAGCACTGCCACAGTACAGTGGCATCTCTTGCTGTATTACTGTCCTCTTCCTGGCTTTTACTGTCTTCCAGTCCCACCCTACCTGCCTCCATCACTAAAGCATCCAAATCGCCATGTGATTTTTCTGTTTCCCCATCGTAAGTGCCCTTGGAAACTCTCCATTTCCAATCTGGAAAAGGTTAACATGTTTGTGATCAAATGATCCAAGGCCCCGACAATATGCTGCCAACCTGCCTTCTCAGCACTTACCCCCAGCACCTCTCCTTTCACTTCACCTGCATGGAGCTCTTTGCAGTTTGTTGTACAGGATACCCCCCTGGGTCTTTGTTATCTTCTCAGCCTTTACACATTCTGGCCCCTTAGCCAGTGCTTATCCTTCCCAGCCCTCCCCCTACACAGCTCTTCTGGGCAGCCTTCCTCTGCCCAGGGAGATCGTGCTGCTTTTCCCTTGGTGTATATGATGCCCATTTGGTGTCACCAGTGCTATGAAACACACATTGATGCTGGATCATGCCTGCTCTTTCTGTCTTTCTCTTTCATTCGATGCTAACTTCTGGACAGTAGGCTTTGATTTTTCTGTTTTCAGTCCCTCCCTACATCCCAACTCACGATAGGCTGCCTGTGCCTCCAGGCCCCAAAGCCCCACTGACATTGGACTTTGCTTTCCAGCAGATCGAAAAAGCTTCTGCACAATCCACAGCACAGGCTATTTGAAAAGCTGGCCGCCCACAAAGATGGGGCTGGACGAAGACAACGAACCAGACAACGAGGGCTGTAATCTCAGCTGCCTTGTCGCCATCGGACGGCTGCACTCTCACGTCGTTCCACAGCCGGCAAACGGGGAGATCAGGGTGAAATCCATGGAGTATGTCTCCCGGCACGCGATAGATGGGAAGTTTGTTTTTGTAGACCAGAGGTAAGAGTCTGCACGTTGCCCTTGGACAGTCAGGGCAGCAGATTTTCAACCCTGAGGAAAGCAGAGCAGACTAGGCCATTGGCTGCCTTTCTTAAGGATAGAGAGGAGGAAGTGATGGGTGGATCTGCTGAATAAATGAGACCTAGTGGGTTATCGTCATAAATACAGAGATTTTCTCCATGTCATTCTTTGGCAGGTAGAGACCGTGAAGTGGGGTGGCTTGATATCTGTGGCTAAAAGAGAAATAAGAGGCATAGCATGCTATATGAATCTATGGAGTGTTCCATTAATTACTGTAATGTGAATTCTGGGATGTGGGACTTGGAAAAGATTATCTAGTCTTGAGCTATCAATACACCAGTCATCTCTTTTTCGTGGCACCGTGGAGGCTGTCGGTCACTTCAGAATGAAGCTGAACATCTCTTTCCTGGCCACTGGCTGCCAAAAGAAGCTCATTGAAGTGGACAATGAACGAAAACTTCATACCTTCTACAAGAAGCATATGGCCTCAGAAGTTGCTGCTGGCACTCTGGGTGAAGAATGGAAGGGTTATGTGGTTAGAATCAGTGGTGGGAACGATAAGCAGGGTTTCCCCATGAAGCAGGGTGTCTTGACCCATGGCCGAGTTCGCCTGCTCCTGAGTAAGGGGCATTCCTGTTCCAGACCGAGGAGGACTAGAGAGAGAAAGTGCCAATCTGTACGGGGTTGCATTGTGGATGCCAGTCTGAGTGTTCTCAATTTGGTCATCGTGAAAAAAGAAAGGAAGGATATTCCTGGACTCACTGATACTACAGTGCCTCGTTGCCTTGGTCCCAAAAGAGCTAGCAGAATCCGCAAACTTTTCAAGCTCTCTAAAGAAGATGGTGTCCGCCAGTATGTTGTGCGAAAGCCCCTAAACAAAGACGGTAAGAAACCTAGGACTGAAGCACCCAAGATTCAACGTCTTGTGACTACACGAGTTCTGCAACACAAACGCTGGCGTATTGCTCTGAAGAAACAGCGTACTAAGAAAACTAAGAAGAGGCTGTAGAATATGCTGAACTTTTGGCCAAGAGAATGAAGGAGGCCAAAGAAAAACGGCAGGAACAGATTGCCAAGGGATGGAGGCTGTCCTCTCTGAGAGCTACTTCTGAGTCCAGTCAAAAATGAGATGTTCTAAGAGTAACAAATAAATAAAATCAGACATAAAAAAAAATACACTAGTCATTGGCTATAGTAACCCCATATGGCAATTTAATCAATTAAAATTAAATAAAATGTGAAATTAAATTCCCCCAGCTCACTAACCACATTTCAAGTATTAGTAATCACATGTGGCTTCCCTGGTGGCTCAGCTATAAAGAATCTGCCTGCCAGTGCAGGAGACGCAGGTTCAATCCGTGGGTCAGGAAGATCCCCTGGAGAGGGAAATGGCAACCCATTCCAATATTCTTGCCTGGGAAATCCCATGGACAGAGGAGCCTGGTGAATGGCAACCCATTCCAACATTCTTGCCTGGGAAATCCCATGGACAGAGGAGCCTGGTGGGCTGCAGTCCATGGGGTCACAAAGGATTGGATTCAACTTAGCGACTAAATAGTAGCAACAGTGGCTAATGGCACCTGAATGGAACATTTCTGTCTTCACAGAAGGTTCTGCTGCACAACACTGATCTGGGCCAGTCTCATTCTTCATGGCTGATGAACTGAGGCTCAGCCTGAAGACCAGCCCCCTCCAAGATTCGTTGGCAGTAGACTTGGGCTAAGAACCCAAATTTCCATTGCTCTCTGCTGCCTCCTTACAAGTATCCACAGGCTAGTAATTTTTCTAGCTACTGGAAATAGCCAGCCACTAAATACTAGAAAAGGAGGCAGCTACTTCTCAAGGTCCCCGTGGGCCCCACAACTGGGGCTTCTGGTCGCCCTTATAAAAAGCAGGCAGTAAATTGGAGAAACTTTGACCTGGAGTTTAGAGTCCTACCACTTTTTTTTTAATCTACAGCAGTTACTACTTTTAAACCTAAAATTTGACGTCTTGTGCTAACAGCTCCTTTGAAAGTCTTTGCTTTCTCTGTTTTTATAACCCTGGTTAAAGTCAGCTTCATGAGAAAGAACAAAACCCATGTAATAAGCGCTCTGAACCCACCCAGCTTTGACCTTGTTTTCATTGGCTGTAGCAGGAGTCATCCGCTGCAGAGATCTGTTAATTGTCTGAATGATATTTTCTTTTTTTTTTTAAAAAAGTGTTTTTCCCTTTTAGGGCCACAGCTATTTTGGCATATTTACCACAAGAACTTCTAGGCACATCTTGTTATGAGTATTTCCACCAAGACGACATAGGACATCTCGCAGAATGTCATAGGCAAGGTAAACTGCTGGGCTGTACACCAGGTCTCAAGTTTCAAGTATCCCCTTGCTTCTAGGCGTGTCCACAGACCCTTGCAGAGAAATCTGCCCCCGTGAGGTGGGAGTCAGCCGGCCCAGGGGCCTGTAGGCCAGAACGTCTGGGAGGAGAGGGTGCTGCTCCTTCCCCCAGGCCCCATCTACCCCCTTCCAGATAACCCCCCACCCCGACTGGTTTCCCTGGACTATATAAAGATTTAGTATGGCCCAAGCAGATCTAATTTTCTACAAATCCCTGCACCGCCTCCTGCGTTTTCCTCTTGGTTAATGGCACAGCTACATACATAGCCTCCTGAGACAGTAACCAACATTGACTCCCTCCTTTACTCCTTCCTCCATCAGAACTGTTCATTCACCTCAGCCATGCATCTCCAAAGAGGCCCCTTTCTGCCAAGCTCCTGGTGCAGCCCTGGTACCCACCTGATAATTGTGATGGACTTGCCTCTGACCCACCAGTCCATCTTCCATTGCTGTCATTATGTCACTGCTGTCATACCATTATGCTCTGACAGACTGAGCCTGACAGTCACATCTGTGCTCATAAACCCCCTGCCCAGTCACCTTTGACAGATGCTCAAGACCCTCCGCTTCCTGGCCCTGAGCCACTCCAGTTTCACCTCCCCACCTGATCCCTGTCTGCAGAGGCCTTGTCCTCCAGACACTGACATCTCACCATTCCCTTCCCTACCCCAGGCCCTGCCACTCCTCGGGTAGCATAGGTTCTTCCCTCCTTCCTTTTGGCAAACTTGCATTCACCCGTGAAGGCTCTGGTGTCCTCTGCGTAGCTGTCCCTCATTCCTCTCCTGAGGGTACAAGTCATACCCTGTCTCCTCTTTTATCTCCAGTACCTGGCGCATGAAGCATACTTGCTACATGTTTGTTACATGAAAGAATGAGGTTTCCATAGGTGAGATGCTCTCTGAATCTGGATGTCCTCAGGCTTTGTGATGGGGAGAGAACGTGGTCCCTGTGGACTGTGCTTTCTTGTGTGGCGTTCACTTCATAGATGAATCCAGTTAGATGTCTAGAAGGCACTGTTATTTCCTTCATTTCATGCACTCTGAAGAACAGTGACAGGTTCACAACCAAATTGGAAGGCTCAGAATCAGGCCCTCAGAAACACCCTCTTCTCTGAGGTGCCACCTCCCATGGCTTATTAAACGGGATGGCCTTGGAGCCTGAGTGCATTTAGGATTTTGTTAGTTTAATGCATTGTTCTGAGGAAACAATAATGTTCATGGTTTCTTTGTATTTTCAGTTTTACAGACAAGAGAAAAGATTACCACTAATTGCTACAAGTTTAAAATCAAAGATGGTTCTTTCATTACACTACGGAGTCGGTGGTTCAGTTTCATGAACCCCTGGACCAAGGAAGTAGAATACATTGTCTCCACTAACACAGTTGTTTTGTAAGTGTCTTTCCTATTTCAGACGTTCCCTTGCTTCAAGGAGAAATGCCTTGGGCCCCTTACCTGGGAAAAGGGGCACAGGCAACAACCAGTATCCTATCCTTTACTGTCATCTTGCCAGTATCCTGTGAAGCCTCAGGAATTGGCAGAAGCCAGAAGGTGGCTAACAAAGGACACGCTTCAGTGCTCAGAACTCTCAGGCCCCCAGCTGCTGGAAAGGCTCTCGGAGATAGCAGTCTTTCCTTCCCAATAAAGCAGCCAGCCTTTGAGTTCTGCAGGCCTGGCATTCCATGGTGTCACTATGGAGGGAAGGGTTGATATCCCTTGAAGGGCTCACCAGCCCTCCTGGGCCTTGGAGGAGGGGTGGGGATCTGTGCCCTCCAGGCTTTGTGGCCTGAGCACTCACTACTGTCGGAGTATCGCCTCAAGGGCTGCCACCTGCTGGGCGAGCAGGGAAGGGAAGGGAAGGGAAGGCGCCCCCACCCCCCACCCCCCGCTCTGCCCCGCAGAGCTGACTGAGGGGCTGGGGTCAGTGCCCTGCCGGCCGCCTGGAGAGGAGCCTCGTGGCAGCGGTGGTGGCTGCTGCATCACCACCCTGCTGGGCTGCACCCCGCGTGCGCTAGGAAGGCCACAGCCCCGGACGCTGTCCGCGCGTCCTCTGACAGCGAGGAGACCCACTGAGCCACTCATTTTGTTTTCTGGCCTGTCCAGGTCCAGAGTGGACACCGGACACCTTGGCCAAGGTGAAAGGTGCACAGTTCTGGGCAGACCTGACTCATGTTTCCTTATTGCTGGGATGTTCACAGAGCCAACGTCCTGGAAGGCGGGGACCCCAGCTTCCCGCAGCTCACAGCGTCCCCCCACAGCATGGACAGCATGCTGCCCTCTGGAGAAGGTAACTATATGCCACTGGGGCATGGGGGCTTGCCCGTGAGGAGCTGCTTGTGGCCACCACCCTCTGCCCCCAGTGTTTGGGGTCACCGGCCACCATATTCTATGGAACAAGGCAGGGGCGGGGGACCACGCGGGAGTGATCACTAAGGACACTGTCAGCTCACTTTCTCTGTTGAGCTTGAAATGCTGGGAACTTGGTTTTGCCTTCCCAAGGCTGCCTGGACCCTGGAAGCCCATGAAATGGCCAGCTCCTTGCTGCGTGTGCCTTCCTCCTGCTGTGTTGCCCAGCAGCTGTGATGTGAAGGGCTCCTCCATCACGGCCACTGGCTCCTGAGGTGGGAGGAGGGTGTCTGTCAGCAGCGCGGTGGGAGCCGGGCCTGGCCCCCTCCCCCAACCCAGCCTTGGCCACCGCTCTGTGCACCTGACTTCTTCCTGGGCCTGCCTCTGCTTGCATGGCTTCAGTCCCCATCTCTTCACCGGTGAATCCTACATCCGGTCCCTCCACGTCTGTTCCTCCAGCTGCCTCCTGGAGTCCCAAAGGAGGCATCTATAACTCAGCAAGTCCAAATCGGCTTTCCGCGCAACAGCAGACCCTGCCCCCAACCTGGTTGGTTAAGCCAGAAACCATGACTCCTACCCCTCTCCCATTATATAGAAACACGAAATCCTGCCCCTTCTATCTTTAAACCTCCCCATCACCACCTTCTCCATCTGTTGCCTGGATTATTGCAGGTAATTTCCCAGCCCTAGTCTCACGCTCCCCACTCTGCACCCCTGTCCTCCACTACAGTTCACTCCTGGGCAATGAGCCTCTCAATAACCCACATCTGAGTTGGTCTCTTGGTGCTGCTTATTTCCCATGGGTACGGTTCAAATCTTAGGGTGGCGTCCAAGGCCCTCCCTGGTCTGACTGGTACCTGCTTCTCCGTTTCATCGCTCGCACTCCATCACCATCGCACTGAGTTTCTTAGCGTCGTCTCCCAAGCTGTGCCCTCTTCAGTGCTCTTGTGTACACCGGTGGTTATGCCCGGAATGCTTCCCCATCCTTTCCTCTCTGCCACCCTGATTCCTACGTACTCCTCTCACAAGACTCGGCTCAGAGTTAATCTCTTCCAGGAAATTGCACCTGGCACCAAATGCCTGGTGCCGCCCTGTGAAACTTATCACAGTGTGCTCCAGCCCTTTTTTGTCTTACGTGTCTCCCGTTAGACTGTGAGCTCCTCGAGGGCAGGGATGCCGACTTAATCTCTGTGCCCCTGGCATGCAGCACAGTGCAGTTTAGTGGTGTGCATGAGTAATTAGAGGCTATATATCAACATGTCTGATCCTAGAAGGAAACGTGAGCTTTTTCCTGCTGGAATGCATTTTCCTGAAAAGCCATGGCTCTCATGTCCTCCAGGCACAACCCTATGGTTGAACTTCAAGTGGATCATGGGCAGAACTGGTTATCATTCAACACGTAATAGCGTCTTCTCCCTCGGTTTTCCCCTTTCCCACTCTCAGATTCCTCTGTTGTAGGTGGCCCGAAGAGGACCCACCCCACTGTTCCAGGGATTCCAGGGGGAACCAGGGCTGGGGCAGGAAAAATAGGTCGAATGATTGCTGAGGAAATCATGGAAATCCACAGGCAAGTAACACCTAGTTGTTCCCTTAAACCAGTGTTCTCCATGCTGCAGCATTTTGCCCCCCAGGGGATGATTTGTTGATGACTGGAGATGTTTTTTGATTGTCACAGCTGAGTGGGAGGTTGCTGCTAAACATCCAGGGGAGAGAGGACAGGGATGCTGCTTGCTAAACATCCTACATTATGCAGGACAGCCCTCCCAACCCCTGACCCCTGAGAGAATTTTTCAGTCCAAAATGTCAGTAGTGTTGGGATTAAGAAGTAGTAGTGCCTTTAAATAAAGAAGCTAAACCTGAACAGGTCAGAGCTAAAGGGAACTCTGGGAGGCTCAACTTTCTTTCCTTTGGTTGGTGTACAACCCGAGGAGCTTCCCTGCGGATAGATGAGCATGAACATCACAGGGCTGCAGAAGCAGAGCCGTGAACTGCCATGATCTGGGCCTAACACTTCTGGTCAAAAAGCTGCCTGGGATTAGTAATAGAGGCCAAGGCTAATCAGCTCATAATAGAAGCTTGCTTGGGTGGGCCACCTTTTCCATGTGAAAGAGGAAAAGCTCAAGTAGTTTACCTGAGTTTGAGTCCTGGGCCTCTGTTCAGGAGAGTCACTCAACTTCTTGGACTCTGTTGACTTACACCATAAAAGGAAGGCGATTACCTCTCTACCCCAGATTGCTCTAGGACTGAGAGAGAACTCAGGAAAGTTCCTAGAACTGACATGTGGTGAGTGCTCAAAACTTGTTAATTAAATCTAAGTCTTTAAGAGGAGTCATTGCACGGGAAGCAGTAATTATAAGTCCATTTGAATTTAGAGAATGGAGAGGGTGGAAACCAGGTCCTTGGGAACGCAAACTTAATGGGACATAATCAGAGGATCCCTGCTGCCACTGGACTGATTCTCTGAGGAGAACTGGAAGCTGGCCTTGTTTTCTAATTGGCCGCAGAGGGGCTCTTATCCCAGTGGGTAGCACAGTTCTGTTCCAGCCCTTCAGGAAGGATGGATGTGGCTGCTGCAGTCTGTTTCAGGAAGGAGATGTGGGTGGGGCCGTGTGCAGTGATAATGTGGCGTTGATCAGCCACTGTGTGCATACCCTGTGCTTTGCTTGAAACCATCCAAGAATAGTATAAAACAGCCCTTGAGTCTTTGCAAAGCCTATTTTCTTCATGATAAAAGCAAAAACGAAGATTCCTTGGGCAGAAGGGTTTAAACTTGGCTTTAGCTGAATTTTGTGATGAAGGTGTGCCTTCCTTCTAGAAAAGACAGCCACACGCTTGAGTGGGCATGTGAGTGGCATATTCAGGATTAAAAAAAAACAACAAAAAAACCGCAGGCCATGTGCCTGGGCAGCTTCTTTGTAGGAAAGAACCACAGAGCTGTGGTGGGAGATGGCTAAGAATTCTTAAATGATGCTGAGAAGTTTAGACTGGAAGAAAATGTTAAGACCTTGTGCATTGTAGAGTGCTGAGCAGTATGTGTTAATAAGCCTCAAAGTTGGATTGGAATAGGAAGAGATGAAGGTGAGGATGCTTAATGACTCAAAATGAGGCCCACTCTAGAGTGATAATTGTGTCCAAAAGAGAAATCAGTAATTTAAGGACTAGATATTGAAATAAGTAATGATGAAAGGGCAATTCCAAGATAGGGAAAGTGGGGCAATAGTGGTTCCACAGATGTAGTTAGGGAAAAGTAGGAGACATTCAATAATTTTTTCAATAAGCAATTAGCAGTCATCTGTGTGAGTGAAGAATACCTGGTATATAGTTGTATCCTGCCTTTGAGGAGCTTATGGTCCATGGGAGAGAGAGAGAGCGCTTGTTTATTCAGAAGTTACAGAACTAGGCAATATAGCCAAGAGCCAAAAGTCTCCTGGGCAGTGGAGGGGCCCCAGGGTCCCCCAGAAGCTGCATTCATTCATCCAAATAGGTGCTAAGAGCCTGGTAGTCACACAGCTGCCATTCAAGTCTTCCTTAAACTCTAGCTGTGGGGCCAGATCATGGTTTCCCTTCCTGAGGTTCTTCAGCTTGACAAGAGTTTATGTGGATTTATAGTTCTAAGTCTTTCCCTCTGTAAATCTGCCGCATCTGCTGAAAAATAAGCTAGCTGAGAAGGGCTTGAACCCATTTTTTATCACCTGTTCCCTTAGACGACGACTGGAAGACGTTTCTAGGTGTGGCTGAGCTGTCCCAGCACGCTCCCATCTCCTGAGTATTCACTAGCTAAGCAGTGTTTGTGGGTTAGAGGATAAATCATTTGCTGTGGAGTCTAGTTCATCTATCAGAGATGAGAGGTTGGACTTCTAAAGTTCTACCAATCCACTCTGAGATCTGGCTGTGAGGAAATTGGCTACCTACTTGAAATTCACAAACCTGAAATCCAGACCTTAATCCAAGGGCTTTGTCAGTGAGAAGCTTGCCTCCAGGATTTGTGTTCTAGATCAGGTGCCAATGGGATAAATCCAGCTTATCACCTATAAATAAAGTTTTATTGGAACACAGCTATACCCATTCGTTTGCATATGGTCTTGGCTTTTTTTTTTTTTTCTTCCCAGCTATAGTGGCAGAGTTCAATAGTTGTGACGGAGGCCATATAGCCTACAAAGCCTAAAATAATTACTCTCCTACCCTTTACTGAAGGCTTGCCAATCCCTATTGTAGATCTTCTCACCCCCATCCCTCATCAAAACACACACACTCCACTGAAAAAAAGGAAAGGCAATGTAACTAACTCCTCTTTTCTCTGACAGGATAAGAGGGTCATCGCCTTCCAGCTGTGGCTCCAGCCCATTGAACATCACAAGTACACCTCCCCCTGATGCCTCTTCTCCAGGAGGCAAGAAGGTAGGGCTGACTCTTAGACTAAGGCCCTTCTTCATGTAGAGAGCTCTTGCCCAAGTTCTGAAATACTGGGAGTGGGAGTATGTAATTGTAATTGTGGTCGTTGAAACAAGTAGGACCCTTTTTTCCTCCTTGAAGTAAATGCATCTGTGTTAGGTGAGGCACAAAGCACACCAGTGGACTAGGGAGGCTTGCTGACATCCTTGGAGGATTTATCCCATGTGAACAGAGGCAGGCAGAAAGAGATCGTTGTAAGGACTGGAGAGCTGTTAGTCCACTGCATGGAAGGAGGAATTCAAGAGCGCCCATGAAGGAAGGATTTGCAAGTATGTAAAACTACCTAGTTCTCTGCCAGGAGTCTTTAAGGGAGAAGGTATCATTAGTTTCTAGGGCAGCACCAGCAGTGCTTTGGAAGGCAAGTCATGCCTGTGCAGCTGCAGGATACTTAGGGATCCTGCCTAGTTTTCTCTGATGGGACAGCATTAAGTACAAGTAGTTTATCTGTTGCCAGCCCTAATGAAGAATGGACCAGGAGACTACATTATAAATAGTCTCAGAAACCAATAATCTGTTTTCATTTTCGGAGCTGAGAATTTGCAAGCCTAGGCCAATGTTAATTGTAAATCATAAATCTACTTATAGTGTCTGATGTTAACATAGGTTAAGATGACCCAGAGGCCAGCACCTTGAGACAAAGTGTGCCTTCCCCTATCTCCCAAAACATAGACACAGAGAACGAATTTACCCAGATTGGACTCCTAAGGCACAAACTGTATCAAAAGCAAGGCATGGGTTTTTAAAACTTGGCTTCTCAGAGGTTCAGGTTAACAGGAGCTGTGGTGCTGCCATGTAGGGTGGGGCTGGGGAGGGGGCCAGCTGATGAGAAAGATAAGGTCAGGACTCCTGCTTCTACCAGGGTAGCTTTATTTCTGTTTTATGAGGTGTGAGTCTTCCATAAACATTTTTATTTGGATAAAGGTTTGAAAGCCATGAATGGGGAAGAGTACATTTGGAAGAGACCTGGGTTTGAAGCCTACCTTTGCCATGCACTGGTGTGTGGCCTTGTATAATTTTTTAAGCCTTTGATTTCTCTATAATGACGCTAATAATAGGCTAGGGCAGCCAGCATCTTTGCACATGAAGTCCTGTTATGAGAGAATATATGTGGAAGTGCCTGGCTGGTAATGACTTGAGTATCTCATCCATAGATGAAGTCTGGCCTGGACACAGCCCTCCCGTTAGGGGGAGGCTGAGCTCTTAGCCGTGTTTTGTTACACTGCCAAGTCCTTCTTCCATCCTGGATCCACCATCTTCCTGTGGTATCCTTTTCTCTGGGTCTCAATTCAACTTTTCTATTTTGGAAGGTCATCACTTCAGTTCTTAAATATTACTCAGAGAACTTTCATGTACAGTCTCTCATTTTATCCTCACAACCTCATAAGTGGCAAAATCCAGGCTACCAAATGGTATATGACTAGCCCAGAATTTAATAAGTATGACCCCAAACTAAATTCAGGTCTCTTGACTTCTGATTCTTTTCATACCAACAACTGCCAGAGATCTGAAAGTATACTGTACATCACAGAGCCCAAGTATTTCTGAGACATTTATGGGAAATGTTTCCTTTTCTTTTGGCTTATAAAAGTGGATCTGAGAATAAATTCTGAATGTATTCTGAGTCAGCAGCAGCAGAACTTATAAAGAAGGGCATCTAAACAAGACAGAGTTTAAACAGACAGTATTAACTAGTATACCAAAGCCACAAGAGTAAAGGTGGCCCCGGGCTTCCAACACTTCCCAGTCACTTTCAAACTTGGCAGGTCCAAAAATGAGTCATTTAGCCTGCCAGTTGTTTTAATTAGGGTCAAGCTAAAAGGGGGAAGTTTAGTGAGCCTCAGATTCCAGGAGATTCTGTACATCCAGAGGCACCAAGGCAGGACCGGATAAAGCCAAAGTTCCCTAAACATCATCTGTGGTCTTCTGGTGGGGGTACGGGAGGGGGGAATCTTTTCAGGGGTCTGTGTGGTCAAAAGTATTTTCATAACAATGCTAAAAGTTTCCCCTGACAGTGCAAAAGCAATGTTGAATAAGACTGCTGGTGCTTTTGCAAAAAAAATCAAGCCTGTGGCACCAAACTGTACTGACAGTCACTGTATTTCACCACCATATACTCGCAATAGAAAAACAATCAATTTAAAAGCCAGTTTCATTTAAGAATGTCCCTAATTAAGCAGTAAAATACTTTTATAAAATCCTGGAGTAAATCTTAATAGTTACAGAATGAGACGTGTTTAAAGCACTTATGCTGCACACAAAGTATGATGGTTGTCTCAGGAAAAAGCACTCGTGCTACGGTTTAAGTGTTAAACTGAACCAATCACTTTTTTCATAGGACAACATTTTTACTATTGCAAACTATGGTTTTTCAGACTTGGGTATTTAGCATACATTTTCTTAAAAAATGAGTGAACCTGCAACTTCAAGGAAAAACAACTGACAAATGATAACATTTTAGCTTTCAAGCAAAAGTTAGAATTTGGGGGAAAACTTGTATCTGCTGCTTTGAGCTTGACTGCTTGCCAAAACTGAAGAAAAATTTTCTGATCATACATAATATTAACAGTGGTGAAGTACCTCCCTTTTCCAACTGCCTGTTTGTGAGAGGTCAGATTTTCTTCAGATATGTACTTCAGACAGCATATCTAAACAGACTGAATGGAGAAGCAAGTGAGAATCCAATTAAATTCTGTTAAGCTAGACATTCAACTTGCTATATATATATATAAAATGATACTTCCAACTTTTCATTATTTTGGAAAATAGTTTTTTCATTAAAATGCTACTTATGTTCATGTGTAATAAGTTTACTATAACTTTTAGTGGTTTTAACTTCAGATATAGTAATACTGATAAATATAGCCTATATGAACAAAAGTTCTTTGGAGTCCTTAATCGTTTTTAGAGTGTCAAGTTTTTCAACACTTTTTCAGAAAGTTGAACTGTGAAGATAAAGTTGTAATGCCATCTACTGGCAAGGCCTGAAATCACTGCCTCTCCTGAAATCTAGCTGCTACCAAATTTTCCTCACCCACATCCAGATACTTCTCAGAGGTGCTTTTCTGTGAGAATCGGTCATGGAGGGTGAAGGGGGTAGACAGCTGAGGGGAGACAGTTCTGCTACTGAGGAGTGGTAGTGATCATCAGTATTTCTCAGTAGCCTCTCTCAGAGCTTAAACCACTGGTTACTAATGTTGGCCCCTGTGGGACAACTGATGATGACCTTCTGCTGGTGTTCTGTTGTTCATTCATGACTCCTCAGAGCTGTGTCTCTCCCCAGTGTAACAACCCTTTCTTACTGATTCTTCAGCAGCATCTCTTGCTATAATGACTCTTACTCCCTTACAGGGGAGGGGCCCTGCCCACCTGAGTTCACTGAGGTTTAGTCCTTGGCCTTAGAGAAACGTGAACAGCATGATCCACGGTTAGAAAGTGCTCTAGGGATTTTATTCAGCCTTTAAATTGCTTGTGTGGGCTGAACTGAGTAAAGAGAATACTAGTTTGGGGGAGAGGTTTTCTCCTTACTGTGATCATTCCTAACAGTCTCTGGTATGAAATCATCCAATAAGAAAACCAAAGCCACCTGAAGCTTTTTCTCCTCACCTTCCTCTTTTCAGCACAATTCATTTTCTTGGTGACACTGCGTAAAATACCGATCGAAACTGTTGATGACAATGAAAACTTCACTTTTGTTTGCAGATTTTAAATGGAGGGACTCCAGACATTCCTTCCAGTGGCCTACTACCAGGGCAGGCTCAGGAGAACCCAGGTTATCCATATTCTGATAGTTCTTCTATTCTTGGTAAGTAGCATTATTATTTCTATTGCAGTGAGGTTACAAAAAACATCTGGCATGACATCAGTTTTAAGAACTGAATGTACAAATCAGTTCTAGGTAAACTTGTTAAGAACAAAGTAAAACTTTAATTTATTTAAATCTTCAAAGTTAAGTTTAATGGTTGGGTTCTGGTGGGGGTCCAGGTGTGTCTCTGGAATTCAAGAGGGGTTTCCAGCACCTGGACACAGGCTTTCTCCCAATGTATGGAAAATAATCTCTTCAGAGGAAGAGCTTATAGAGGTTCAGACAGAACCTAAAAGGGTGATCAAAAAGCATTTCAGAGTGTATTGAAAGTCACTAAGCAATGAAGAGTTTGCTTCTCCCACACTACCCATCTTTTTTCTACTTCTCTTTCTAGATCTTTCCACCCTAATCTCTGAAAGTGGCTCAGTCATGTCCGACTCTTTGCGACCCATGGACTATATATAGTCCATGGAATTCTCTAGGCCAAAATACTGGAGTGGGTAGCCTTTCCCTTCTCCAGGGTATCTTCCCAACCCAGGGATCGAACTCAGGTGTCCTGCATTGCAGGCAGATTCTTTACCAGCTGAGTCACAAGGGAAGCCCAGGAATACTGGAGTGGGTAGCCTATCCCTCCTGCAGTGGTTCTTCCCATTCCAGGAATCGAACCAGGGTCTCCTGCATGGTTTTCCTTCTATAATTCCCTCCTTATAACTGGTTATATCAGAATATTAAAATGAGGTCAACTCGCACTTTTAATCTTTATTGAATTTTAAGTAGTTCCTTCTTAAAAAGTTGGGTCTTCCATCTGAAAAACACAAATATTAAAAAAAAAAAAAAAAAAAAACCAAAACAGCCTTCTTGCCCTACTGTTAAGTTTAACTTTCTTAAGAGTGTCCTTAGGAACTGCTTACTAAAGTGAACCACGCTTTGGAATCACCAGTCTTTATCTCCTCCCACAGGTGAAAACCCTCACATAGGCATAGACATGATAGACAACGATCAAGGCTCAAGCAGTCCCAGTAATGACGAAGCGGCAATGGCTGTCATAATGAGCCTCTTGGAAGCAGATGCTGGGCTTGGTGGCCCTGTTGACTTCAGCGACTTGCCATGGCCGCTGTAAACACTCTATGTTGCTTTGGCGACAGCTACAGTATCAAAGTGCATTACTGATGGAGTAATACAGTCTGTGAAGCTTACTGGATAAGGAGAGAACAGCTTTTATGTACTGTCTTCATAAAAGCCATCTCAGAGCCATTGATACAAGTCAATCTTTATGTGTAACTTCAGAAAAAGTGGAACTAAAGCCTGCTCCAGTGTTTCCTCATCATTGATTATTGGGCTAGCTGTGGATAGCTTGCATTAATTGTATATTTTGGATTGTTTGTGTTGGATTTTTTTAATCATTGTGCACAGAAGCATCATTGGTAGCTTTTATATGCAAATGGTCATTTCAGATGTATGGTGTTTTTACACTACAAAGAAGTTCCCCATGTGGATATTTCTTATACTAATTGTATCATAAAACCGTTTATTCTTCCTTGTAAGAATCCTTTACTATAAATATGGGTTAAAGTATAATGTATTAGTTAAATATTTTTAATAAATGTTTCCCTTGTTCTATAAATATTGTTCACACTTCAAATAATTAAGGAAAAAATGCTATAGGGCTAGAACAGTGATTTTCCATGGTGCGTGTTTATGGATGATCCATACCAAAAACATTTACAGTGCCTTTCTGGTCTTCATAAAAATTCTAGGACATACATAATTTTCCTGTGTCACTTGTTTAAGATATATTGCTGCTTAAACACAAACTTCAAGTCCTCTGAAAGTGCAAACTCCAGATGATTAGACAGAACAAACTGGCTCCTCTAATACAACTCCTCTCTACTACCAGTTGTATGGCTTCAAACATTAAGTGACCCCAGACTGAAAGCATCTTAATACTTCTGATTTCTTCTGGAACTGAGTCACAGAATATTAAAAAACAAAAACACATGCATGAACAATTTGCTAGGCAGAACAGCACAGTATAATGAAGAAAGCACTGAACCAGTATCAGAATTTGGCTCTGAAACTTAAGGTTAACTATAGAACCTAGTAAAACGATTTTATCTTCATATCAGGTTACACTAGAAAATATTCCCTTTTCAGCTCCAATGATGTTTTGGATTTATAGTATATTTTATAGTTGAGAATATAAGTGCCTCATCACACATATATCAAACTGGAGTTCCTTGAGCTACTTCCTGGTTTCTAATTATACTGACACCAATAAAACAGGAAATCTGTGAAATAGGAGACTGAAAATCTGGTCAAGATGGTTATAAAGATCAGAAACATTAAAACAATGGAATTTTATTTTGATGAAAAACGAGTTTACATTTAGTAAATGAAGAGCAAACACTTCATTTTCCTATCCCATAACTTTCAAAAAAAAATCATTAGTAAATAAATATCTGTGAACAGATTAAGGGTAAGGCAGACCGGATAATAACCCGCCTCTGATGTTCACACTCCCTGCATGTGACTCACTTGAAAATGATGAAAACGGCACTGAGATAACTGATAAGATATGGTTGAATCTCATCCTCATCATTTAAATAAGCCCAGTGATACTCATTTTTTGCTCATCATGGGCAGCAAACTATACACATTTTACTGAAGGAATAACTTTGATAGAAGCACTTATTTAAATTATATTGTGCATCACAACTATAAAAATGGCTTGAACAGTTCCACTTAACCACCATTTATAAAGTGCAACTATATAATATTCTACATTTTATCTGGGGTGTGATGAATATCAATCTAGACAAAGTACCCCAGCTGGCAATTTCCATCACTTCTGAAAAGATCTAGATGTGTGAAAAAGGACTGTCCCCCGTACAAAGAACCAATTTCACAAACCTACTGGTAAACAAATACATTTATGTAACTGGAACCTCAAGATGCTAGAGTTGTACTCATTTAAAAAACCATTCAGCTACCTTTGGTCTTTAAAAAAGCCTACACTGCAATATCCTAAACATGGTTCTGTGCATCTCACAATGAAGAGAGTGGCCTTGCAGTGCAGGATGAGGAGAGTGCAGCGTCACTGTGAAGAGTAGCATGCTATGGTTTCAAGGAACATCACCATCACAGCATCGGATTCTGTGCATCAGGATCGAGGTCATTGTTGCCAGAAGGGGGATGGATGGGTAGAATATCCAGCTCATCCACTTGTGGAGTCGGATGCATGACTACCAGCTGGTCTTGGGGAATGTCTGCGGCAGCGGCGGCAAGGTTGGTAATAGATTTACTCTTAACACACTGAAAGTCTACATGCCGGCTCTTTCCTTCTTCCTTCTCCCAAGACATTCGGATAAAGGGTCTTTGGACATAGTTGTAAATCACTTCGGGGCGGCCCCCAGGTCTTTTCTTTACTTTTTCTTTGTAGGTAGGATAACCTGAAGGAGAGAAAGTTTTTAAAAACAGGATATGCATGCGCACATCTGTGTGTGTGTACACGCACATCTGTGTGTGTGTACGTGTGCACGTGCACACACACACACACGTCCCCACATTCCTCATTCAATTTAACCTAAAGAGGGTTACTATAGTTCTTGAACAAATATAGATTAAAACAAAGAAGGAAACCAATATTCTCTTTGGTCATTAGTTCAACAGCAAGAAACTGAAATTCTACTGATATAATTCACAAAACCTCCCACCAACCACCAGAAAAACTTTCAGAGAGCATGGTGGGGCTGGGTCCCTAATACAATGGGACATAATCGAGTGCATCATGGGCTCTGGTTGTGCACCCTTGATATCCCTGATCCCTTCCCTTCACACAATTACTTGGCCTCAGGGCCTGCAATTTACTGCCATATAAGTCTTCTACCTAAATCTCATCTTTACATCATTTTGGGTTCTTTCTTTCCTTTTTACTGTTCAGGTGGTGAGAAGCTGTAGCAATCTCCAGCTTCACTGATTCCAGGTATTTCTGCCTCTAGGTGAGCAAAGCCAATGTTTTAACCTTTATATCATTTAAATGTTACTACTCAGAACAGTCAAGTTCATTCAGACTGGCAATTCCAAACTAGCGTGAACCAAAAGAAAAAAAAGGTTGCCTGCCATTTCAGTAAAGAGAAATGTTGTGGCCATCAAGTCATCAGTCCCTGCAGCCCACCCCCGACCCAAGGGTGCCCTTGAGGGGAATTCAGGGTGGAAAAATAGCCCTCCATAGTTAAGATGTGTATCAAAGGAATAATTTCAAGCCCAGGCTCCTGCATTTCCCCAAAGGTAGAGACACACTAAAATCAATACTTGAGATGTCTGCTTTTTGTGATTAGCAGTAATCTTTTGATCATTTTTTCCTCTTCTCCCAGCAAAAACTCCTATATATCCCAGCTACTCCCTTACCTCCTTGGAACAGTTTCTCAGAGCTATCTGAGAGGCTATATCCAAGGCTACAGTTGACAGTAAGGCCACTAAATAAAACATAATTCTCAACTTCCAGGTTGTGCAACATTTTTTTTCCAGCAGACACAGCTTTCCCTGGTAATTATACATCTTCCTTCTCTTAGATCATAATCACCGAAGAGTAACAACTGGTAACAACCATTCCAGTCTTGGGAACATTTTGGTCATTTACCAGTATGGCAGTTTCTCTAAAGATACACTTTCCTCAGATGCTATCACAAGTTCCTTATCTTTCCTACTAGCATGAATTACTAGTTTACACCAAGTACTGGCAAACATGTTCTGTAAAGGGCCAGACAGTATATACTTCAGGCATGTGGGCCATATGGTCTTTATCACACCTACTCAATTATGCCATAATAAAATGAAATCAGCCACAGATAATACATAAATTAATGAGTATGTCTATGTTACAAGAAAACTTGATTTATAATAAACAGGCAGTGGGCTGGATTTGGCCTATGGGCCACAGTTAAAATCAGAAAGAAAAAAAAAACCACACAGGCCTCACGTAGTAGTGGTTCAATTAAGGATTCCTGCATAGAAGTATATTATGCAGGCATCACTGGCAGCTATATATTTAGCCATGTGTGGAGTGAGTGTGTGTGTGTGTGTGTGCATGTGTGTGTGTGGCTGAGGTGAGGGAGGCACGGGCAAGCAGGACTAAATACCTTCTAAAGACCTACAGAATGTCTTCTTCGTTTCATACTTCCAGTTACCATCTGATGGGAAGCTCTAGAGTTCAGAAAGGTTTCCATCTCTATTCCCTTGTCCCTGATTGTTCCAGGACTATTAGAAAGTCTTTAAATTCCCATCTCATTGTATTACAAACTCTTCTCTACACTGAATCACCACTCTTAACACAAGTATAATCATATTACATCCTTGCTTTAGAACTACCAACGGTTTCCTCATGCTTAAAGGGGAAGGTCCATACTCCTTAGCACAGTGTATCAGGCTTTTTAAAACACAGTTCCAACCCACTTGTTACCAGTTCAAATAACTGCTAGGGGCCTGTTAAAGTACTTCCCCCTCCAGTTACAGTCTTTTTAGCTGTGAAACCAAGCAGCTAAAACTCACTGTTTGCAAAATGATAGAAGAGGACATATACTGGTGAGGCTAATGTGCCCTCTTTTTAAACCCAGATTTCCTCCCCTCCCCTTCCTGCAGAGACCTCATTTCTGGTCATTCTTCCCTGCATGTCTCAGGAGTCCCTCACTGTCATCTCCAACAGCTCATCTGATCACTGATCTGAACACCGTAATCTTTGTTATCACCATCACACACACAGAAAGTACTATCTGCTAGGCCCTATTTAAAGTGTTCTTCATGGATTAACTCATTCTACATTCATAGTAACCCTATAAAGTACTTATTAATACTCGTTTTAGATGAGAAAACAAAGTCAAAGAGAAGTAAAGTGCCTTGTCCAAGGTTATACAGTTATTAAACCATAGGCTTTGAACACAAGCAATCGGCTCCAGAACCTTTACTTATTATCCTAGGCTATGATATGCCAAGGAAGATATTTTGTTTTTAGTAAGGGCACTTAAAAGAAGGATCTGAGGTAGCATCTGTAAAAATTCATTTAAATCACAAAGTAAAAAGCAATTTAAAAAGTTTGCATTTAAGTAAGATGAAGTGCATGGACATTAAATTCAATCTGAAAATAAGCTCACTATTATCGTACCTTAAAACACTAGTAAGCTATAGTAATTGTGATCATAGCCCAACAGAACTAACATCTAATACTTTTTGAAAATTGATGTAAAAAGAGTGTTGCTGGTGGTTAGTTGCTAAGTCATGTCCAACTCTTGCGACCCATGGACTGCAGCCCACCGGGCTCCTCTGACCATAGGATTTTCCAGGTAAAATCTTGGAAAATTAGTGACTAAACCACCACCACCAGTTTTTACATGAATTTTCAAAGAAGTAGTAGACTTTAGTTCTGTTGGGCTATGATCACAATTGCTATTATGCAAAGAGTCCTGTCAATCTTACGGGAATATACACATGTGTGCCAAACACACTACATGGGCTTAGTAAAAAATGCATTAAGTAGAGTGATGGCAGAAAAGACAAATTCATATCTTTATATTGCTAGAGAATCTTATAGAATAAATGCTCATTTTTAAGGGCCTTCTATTTCTCTTCTCAGATAAAGAAAGCTGACTTTTATTATTTATGTGTTTACTGCATGAGCATTCAGTAATCATTTGTCTGAAATTTTCTCAAAATATTCAAAGTACAATCTCAATGGGATCCAGCTTCTAAACCTTGCTGGTTCCAAAAGATAATCAATAATAATTTTTAAAAAAGGTGAAAATGTCTTACCTTCTATTCCCAGTCTAATCTTCTTAAGACCCCTCTCCTTCAAAACTGATTTGGCCACATCTCTGTTTTCAATGTACTTGAAAAATCTATATAATTTTGTGCTATAAATAACTGGAAACAAAGAGACAAAAATATTTTCTTGTTAAAATCAAAGTACTTAGAGATGACTCAAG
This sequence comes from Antilocapra americana, assembly GCA_007570785.1. Lineage (NCBI taxonomy): Eukaryota > Metazoa > Chordata > Mammalia > Artiodactyla > Antilocapridae > Antilocapra > Antilocapra americana. The sequence goes on from ML663009.1 coordinate 12,646,385, forward strand.
CTTATTTATCTTGATCATCAAAGGGGCCTGACAACCCTAAAAGCCCAAATAATGGATGCGGTGATGCCGAAGGATGACTAGCCAACACGGCAGGACGATTCAGTACAGTTAATAGAGAAGCAAATGTCTACGTAAGACGGAACAAGAGAAGCTTTAACAACCACTCAGGTAACCCAATCCATAGGAAGACTCTCCTTCTGAGAGATACATCATACACAGACTTACTGGAATGGGATCTGCCCCAATTTCTTCAAATAAAGAGAATCAAAAAAAGGTATCAGTATCACGTCATTATCAAGCAGGCAAAGTAAAAGACTTTGCTAGGATGCCCACAAGGCCTCATCTGGAGGGGGAAAAAACTGCCTTTCAGAAAGTACAAAATGGATACATCTTACATTTCATGGATTGAGCAACTATTAATAATTCCCCCAAAAGGCAAAGACCCTCCCCACAAACTGTTTTCCATTCAGGCGAACAGCCCCATTTAATACTGATGTTAAAAATGGCAGATTCGAGCATGTTCTGCCTAGGTTAGTCTGTTTAGAGCAAACTGGTTTTGCAAAGGACAGACACTCCACTGACAACATGTTGAGTCTTCCAAATGTGCTGGGCACTTCAGGGAGTTAGACTGATGGACCTTCCTCGCCTTCTCTCTTTCAGGTGGAGTTATCTCCCTTAAAAGGTGAACTGCAAAGGTTTTTTCAAAAAAAGAAAAACACACTCACAAACCAAACATGCTGGTTTAAGAGCCAATAAAAGGAAAAAACGTATACAGATGCTACTCATGGGGTAAAAGTTGTGATTATTACTACATCCTTAAGATTACTGATATCTTAAGATAAAGATTTTTTGACATTTCAGAATGGGTGGTGTATGTCACTCAGGAAAATCAGCCTGAAGAAATAGGCTATCTCTTGTCTCCTCAAATGTTATCTTCCTTAGGTTGGAACATCTTGGCACAAAATGAAACATATTTAGACAAATTAAGTAAAAATGTTTCCAGTCCTTTTAAACTTGAAAGTTCAAGAAAAGAAACAAACAAACAAACAAAAAAAAACAAACCAAAAAACACTGAAATGCAAACTTCAAAAACTAAAAAGGAAAAGCCAGGTCTAATATTATTCCTCTACCACTATAATGTCATTTCTGTGCTCCATGGTTGGCCCTCCTCTCTTGAAGTCAAACTTTCTGAAAACTAAAGCTCAACTCTTTATTCTACATAGTATAGAAAACCATGGTCCGCAAAAAGCCTAGGAATGAGGAAACAGCAACATTTTATTACTGCAACTCCACAAAAGAATCACAGTACTCATTCAAGTGTACCATGCAAAGGAAACATCTCATTGTAAATTCTGAAAAGTACTACCATACTCTGGTAAAATAATCATCTGAAAACCTTCAGAATTAAAATTTAAAAAGCATACCACTTGGAAGTCTGCTTTATTTTTAGAAAAGGGTAAATAAAATGGAAAAACCAGAGCTTAAAGGGTTCAATCCTGTTCTTGAATCATTCTCTTACCTGTAATTTTTTCTCAATCTATGGAACTGTTCAAAAATAGTATATTGAGCTCACCAAAAAACAAACATTCAAACAAAATCAATATGAGATACACTTTCTAACAGAGAAAAAAAATCAAAAGGTTCTAATTAGAAGTTTAGAAGTACAGTAAGAAAAAAGTCACTGCTGCTCAAGATGTGCTGTTTTGACCAAAAATACCTGAAGTTCCACAAAGCTTTCAGAAGGATCAAATATTCTCCAAGAACACATGTGACATTAAAAAAGGAATGTCTTAGAACTTAAAGTCATCTTTGTAACTGGTGAGTTGAAGCTTCTCATTTTATATACAAATAAAAATCCAACTCTATAAAAAACAGCTTTATTTTTCATTATCTCCTATTCCAGAATCTATTTCTCTTGGATGCTTCTAAATTAAAAAAAAAAAAAACAAAACAACTAAGGTCTGGATACTCAACAAAGAGCAAACCATTTCTGTGCATGATATGGGTGAATACACTTTTTCTATAAAGGGCCATATAGTAAATACTTTGGGCTTTGCTAGCCATGCGGTCTTCATTCCAACTACTCATCTCAGCTACTGTTGCGCGAAAGCAGCCATAGACAATACATGAAACTTTATTTATAAAAACAGGCAAAAGGCTGAATTTGGCCCACAGGCTGTAGTTTGTCCACTCCTGGTATAAGAAAGAGTTCAGAAAACTTTCTTTATAAAAACTGTCCTTTAATCAATATTATCAATGATAAAGAGAAAATCTGTGGTGATTTGAGAGAGAGAAAATATGCCACAGTACATACTTTGTGAATATTCTTCTCCCATCTGTGGTGGATACTCTTCATCCCAATCAACTACATCATCGTCTGTAAGCACCACTATGTGGCATTCGCGTTCCCCACTCTGGGCACTGGCTACCATGAGAGGCAGGATCATTTCTTCCAAGTAAAATTCGAACTGTCTGCGAGCACCATCATTTGACAACTCATGCATTAGGGCACCTGAAATAAAACCCACAAAAATAACTTCACTTTAGGGGTGACTGATAAGTAAAAGAAGAGCAGAAACAACAAACACATAACAAAACACCACATTAGTTCAGCATCTACTTCGGGACCCTGTAGATAATATAATGGTTATTCTTTAGTCACTAAAACTTTTCTCAGAAACAGTTCTTCTGGAACTTCAGAATCTTACAGCAAGAAGGGCCAATTAAAGTCACCCAACAAAAGCCTCTTCACTTTATATCATGAAGCAATGTGCCTAAGGTTACAAAACTAATTTTCAAAATCAGAAATAAATCCACCCTCCGTGACTCTAGGGTATTTTTTTACTACATCATTTTGTCTTCAATCAATGTATGCGGTTATATTTTAAAGTATATTCTAAGGGTATTTTTGCAGATTATCCATATGAAATAAAATAATCCCTATAGTCCACTTCCCACATTTTCTTTCTCAGAAAATTATTTACAAACAACATTGATATCACTGTGCAGGAAGCAGAGTGAGATGAAAAGGGTCACCTGACTTTGGAATAAGGACGGCAAAAGGCCAAGCAAAATACAGCATGGTACAGGAATTACCACTGGAGAAGGAAATGGCAACCCACTCCAGTATTCTTGCTTGGAAAATCCTATGGACAGAGGAGTCTGGAGGGCTACAGTTCATGGGGTCACAAAGAGTCAGACGCGACTGAGTACACAGGAATCACATAGCTTATGTGACCCTAAAACTGAGAGGAATGAAAAATACACTTCACCTGACCCTTCTTCTGACATAACAAACAACTTTAACTTTCCAAATACAGTCATAAACTCACCTGCACCAACCTAATCATTTTTATTTTATTCCCATTTCATTGGCAACGTCCGATTTCTTATCTAAGGATCTATCACCTCAGGAACTACCAGGAGAGTGAGAGAAGACACTGAAACTCAAATCTATAGTCTCCCAAATTAGAGCTTTCTTCCTCTCTACAACATGTTACTTAGTAACTAGTCATATAATAAATGATTAAATAATTAACTATGGTATTATTATTTAGCTGTGTCTCTCTCTAGGCTGCAAACTTCCATTATGATTTTTTTTAATTCCCTTTATAGGTAAACTCCTACACACATAAATACATTCTCTTACATAGTCCCCAAATGACCTCTGGGATTGTTAAAGACAATAAACATCTTTTAAAAAAAATTCTTACTGAAGTAAAAATTTTTTTATTGATTTACAATGTTAATTTCTGCTGTACAGCAAAATGATTCAGTTATACATATAATGCTTTTCACATTGTTTTCCATTATGTCACAGAATATTGAATACAGTTGCCTGTTCTTTTTTTATCTACCCTGTATGTATGTGTGTGTATATATATGTATGTTAGTTTGCATCTACTAATCCCAAATTCCCAATCCTTCCTTCCCTATCCTCCTCCCCCATGACAACACAAGTCTGTTCTCTATGTCTTGAGTCTGGTTCTGTTTCATAGGTATGTTTGTGTCCTATTGTAGATTCTACAAATAAGTGATATCATATGGTATTTGTCTTTATCTTACTTACTTCACTTAGTATGATAATCTGTAGGTTCATCCATGTTGCTGTAAATGGCATTATTTCATTCTTTTTATGGCTAAGTAATATTCCATTACGCGTTTATATACACACAAGAACACACAAACTGTATATTCTTTATCTCTTTGTCTATTGATAGACATTTAGGTTGTTTACATGTCTTGGCTATCAGAAATAGTGCTGCTATGAACATGGGGTGCCTGTATCTTTTCAAATTAACAGTTTTGTCTGGATATATGCCCTGGAGTGGGATTACTGGATCATATGGCAACTCTACTTTCAGTTTTTTGAGGAACCTCCATACTGCTCTCCATACTGCCTACACCAATTTACATTCCCACCAACTGTGTTAAGAGGGTCCCCTTTTCTCCGTAGCCCCTCCAGCATTTATTATTTATAGACTTTAAAGATGGCCATTCTGACCAGTGTGAGGTCATTACAGTTTGATTTGCATTTCTCTAATAAACACTCTCATCACTAAGATTTGATATCATTATCCCTGGTTTTCTTTTTCCTTTCTGGCTGCTGTTCTTCAGTCACCTTTTCCAATTTTTTTCCTCTAGCTGGCCATTCAGTTCAGTTGCTCAGTCGTGTCCAACTCTTTGCGACCCCATGGACTGCAGCATGCCAGGCTTCCCTATCCATCACCAACTCCCAGACCTTGCTCAAACTCATGTCCATCGCGTCGGTGATGCCATCCAACCATCTCCTCCTCTGTCATCCCCTTCTCCTCTTGCCTTCGATCTTTCCCAGCATCAGGGCCTTTTCCAACGAGTTAGTTCTTCACATCAGGTGGCCAAAGTATTGGAGCTTCAGCATCAGTCCTTCCAATGAATATTCAGGACTGATTTCCTTTAGAAATTATCTAAATATTTTCTAAATATTTAGGTTAAATATTTCCTAAATATTTAGCTGGCCATTAAATACTGTTATTTCGCAGGGAAGTTCTAGGTTCTTTACTTTCTCTCACCTTAAGCTGACAATTCTCAAATTTATTCTACTAATTCTGCCTTCTATATTCCAGATGCATTATATTCAACTGCCTCCTGAAATCTCCACTAGGATGCCCTTTCACAGGCATCTCAAACTCAATATATTCCAAATTGAACTTAATCATTTCAGTCTCTCTCTCTGCAGTTTTCCAAATGAGTAAATGGCATTACCATGCACTCAAGTTCTCAGAACCATCTCAGAAGTGTTATATATGACAGTCTCTTAAATATTTGTAAAATAAATGAATGAATATTTGATTTCTCTTTCATCTCTTAACCATTCCTCAAGCCCTATTAAGTCCACCTCTTAAATACATCTTGAACTGCGCTATTTCTTTCTCTGAAAGACACTATTTTCCAAAGACAGCTAAAAAGTTTCTCATGCCACATACTTTTCTGCAATTTGACTTTGATATTTCCTCCCAGTAGGAGAAGTCCAATTCCTCTCCCCTTCAATTTAGGCTAGTTAATACTGATTTTCTTGTAACCAGGGGAGCACAGCAGAGGTGATGGGTACATGACTTGTGGTTCTGCCTTGGTCTTGGGAATACTTGCTCTTCAGATGCTTCCTCTCTGATCCAATCTCCAGGCTTGAAGAAGCCCAACCCACATGAAGAGGTCACATGTAGGTACTTTGTTTGACAATCCTTAGTGAACCCAGCCTTTCAGTTGTCCCATTGTAAAACTCACCAGCTGCTTTTGCCTTCATTTTCTCCACAGCAGCCAAAAAAAATACAAATAGACGTCTCTAGTTTAAACCTTTCATGGCTTGTGCTATCTCAGAATAAAAGTCCCAAATCCTCAACCTGGTCCTTAAGCCTGTTATGTGAAAAAGGAGGTTACAGATCAGTGTCTACAGTACTTTAAAAAAATTTTTTTCTTTAAATACTATCTATAGTATTTAAAGAAAAATACTTTAAATTCTGATGACTCTCACATATAAATATCTAGCCCACATTTCTCTCTTTAGACATGTATACCCAATGCCCTGCTCAGCATTTCCACTTGAATATCTAACAGGTATTTCAAACTTATGTACAAAGACAAGCTTTTAAGTGTTTGCCCCCCATGAAGTCTTCCACCATTTCAGTCAATGGTTAACTCCACACTTCTAGATGGTTTAAGTATTCTTTTCAGCCTCATTTTCAAATCAACAAGTAAATTCTTACAATTCTACCATCCAATATATTCAGAATTTGACCATTTCGCCTTGCTTCCACCTTAATTTAAGCCACCATCATCTTTTACCTAAATTATGATAACAGTTTCCTAATTACCTCTTTGTATCTACCTTAGTTCCCCCTGAAGTCCATCTCCAACCCAACACCCAAGAGTGATTCTTTTAAAATATGCATCAGATCAGGAACACACCACTGCATGACTCTAAAGTGAATTCTGTGTGAACAGTGTGCCCCGAAATGGCAAACATGGCATCCTTACAGATCATATCACTTCTCTGTTAAAACCCTCCGATGGCTTCCTGTCTCACTCAGAATAAAGTCCAAAGATGAAGGCCCTACACCACCTCATCTCCCTGGACCTCATTTCCTACTACTGACACCCTCGGTCACTCTACTCCAACTCCTTTGTCTCTTTGCTGCTCCCGATCTTACCAGGCAAACTGCTTCAACACTCGCTCTCATTGTTAACCCCTGCTTGAAGTTTACTTCAATTTTCCTCGGCAGTGAAGGCCTCCCAGACTACTCTCTGTCCCTTTGCCTCTCTTCTCCCCCCTCAGCACATATCACTATCTAACGTACCATGTTATTTGTTCATGTTACTTGCTTATCTCCTTTGTTGTCTGTCTCCTCAGAAAGAGTGAAAGTTCCATTAGAACAGGAAGTTTTGCCTGGTTTGTTCCTGCTGTATCCCCCAAATTTCGCACAGGACTTGGTACAGAATGAACATTAAATAAAACACTTAGCCAATTTTGTTTTCTCCCTATCCTCTGGCCTTAAGTCTCATCACTCACACACTATCTCTTCAAATCTAGACATACTTCCCTTCTTCCAGGACCTTAAGCATGTCATATTCCTTCAAACCTGAAAGCCTCTGCAAATACCATTTCTGCTGCCTGGACACTTTCTCACTCTCTTTTCCATTCCCTTAGGTCTCAGCTTGAATGTCACTGATTCAGATAATGATCTTCCATAGCCCCTTTACCATACACCTGCCATAGTATCTCATTTCTTCACTCTATTTTCACAGCTTTTCATTACTTCTTGAATGCCTGTCTTCCCCGCTAGACTGTAAACTCCATAAATATAGGTACAAAGTCTTTCTTGTTCATCACTATATGTACTATATGCATGGAACGCATTCAAAACCTGATTAAGAACGGAAAAAAGTTATACAAGTTAAATAGTACACTAGAAACATAAAACTCAGACACGACTGAGTACACAGGAATCACATAGCTTATGTGACCCTAAAACTGAGAGGAATGAAAAATACACTTCACCTGACCCTTCTTCTGAATTAGAGATAAAGAGCTGGAAACCTACGGTGTATAGGTAATATCTGAAGTCCCAGTGATGAATAGCATTACTTAGATTAAGTGTATAGATTCTGTAAGAGCGAAGGTAGCTAAAGACAAAACTGTTGGCAAGGAACACATTCAAGGTATCAATGATCAGGAAGCAGGTGAGAGAAAAATTAGCAGAAGATCTAAAATAAGGATGTCAAAGAGCCAGAGTACTGAAGAAAGAGTCAAGGAAACAACCAAAACAAAACAGTGAAACCTAAAGGAAATGCCTTTAAAGACAGATACCAGATTTACCACTAAATTTAACACTGTTCAAAATATTATAGTCAATTCAGCAAGACAAAAAGATATAAAAAGTTTAACTTACAAAAGGGTCAATTATCTACCAAGAACATGTAAGAAACAACTGAAAAACTACTAGGAATAAGCAGAGTTCAGTTAGGTGGCTAAACACAAATATAGAAAATTCAATAATTTTCTTTTATGCTAGCAGGTAGAAAATCTGAACATATTCTACACATAACAGTAACAAAAATACAAATTACCAACGAATAAACTTAGACCATTGAATAAAACACAAAAGAAAACTTTATAAATGGAAAGACAACAGTAGTTGGAATAGGAGGCAGTAAAATAAATGTGTTAATTCTTCTTGTCATTATTCAGTCACTCAGTAGCGTCTGACTCTTTGTAATCCCATGGACTGCAGCACGCCAGGCCTCCCTGTCCTTTACCATCTCCCTGAGCTTGCTCAAATTCATGTCTACTGAGTTGGTGATACCATCCAACCATCTCATCCTCTGTTGCCCCCTACACCTCCTGCCCTCAATCTTTCCCAGCATTAGTGTCTTTTCCAATGAGTTGGTTCTTCCCATCAGGTGGGCAAAATATTGGAGCTTCAGCTTCAGCATCAGTCCTTCCAATGAATATTCAAGGTTGATTTCCTTCAGGATTGACTGATCTCCTTGCAGCCCAAGGGACTCTCAAGAGTCTTCTCCAACACCACAGTTCAAAAGCATCAATTTTTTGGCACTCAGCCTTTTTTATGGCCCAGCTCTCACATCTGTACATGACTATTGGAAAAACCATAGCGTTGACTATACGGACCTTTGTTGGCAAAGTAATGTCTCTGCTTTTTAATATGCTGTCTAGGTTTGTCATGGTTTTTCTTCCAAGGAGCAAGATGTAGTACAAAAGAGTCTGGAATGCAGCACTTGGGTGCAGTCTCAAAAACAACAGAACGATCTGGGTTTGTTTCCAAGGCAAACCATTCAATATCATAGTAATCTAAGTCTATGCCCCAGCCACTAATGCCAAAGAAGCTGAAATTGAACAGTTCTATGAAGACCTACAAGACCTTCTAGAACTAACACCAAAACAAGATGTTCTTAGAGGACTGGAATGCAAAAGTAGGAAGTCAAGAGATATCTGGAGTAACAGGCAAGTTTGGCCTTCGAGCACAAAATGAAGCAGGGCAAAGGCTAATAGAGTTCTGCTAATTCTTACAAAAAATTAACTTCAAAGAATCAGTGAAAAGCTCAAAAATTTCTGAGTGTCCACAACAGACACAGGTCAGACTGGAGTATGTTTCAGCCTGAGGATTACTCTATAAACAGGGGGAAATTAATGATACTAGAGAAGACAGTAAGTGGAAAAGTGTCTTAAAAATGCATGAGGGGATAAAAGAGTTTATTCATTCAACAAAAGTTTGAGTCCTTACTGTGTATCTGACACTATAGACACAGAAGGAAAGGGTACAGTCCCCGTCCTCAAATTCAACTGATTTAATGCTATAAACTGAAAAATAGGGCAAGACAGAGAGAAAACATAGAAGTATCTGTTGTTTCATGGTCTTTATATTTCTGTGACTCCAAAAGTAGTCTCTGCCTCTTAATATCCCTTCTTAAATTAAATTTAATTAAATTAAATGTAACTTCAGTTTTTTATCTTCATTTATAATCCCACTGTTTCCCACAAGGGTGGTGCCTTTCTTCCTAGGCCTTCTGAACTTGTCCTTTTGCAAACTTTAAATTTCATTTTGCATACTATTTTCAAAAAGCTAAGATCATGGCATCCAGTCTCATCACTTTATGGCAAACAGATGCGGAAAAAGTGGAAACAGTGACAGATTATATTTTCTTGGGCTCCAAAAATCACTGTGGATGGTGACTGCAGCCATGAAATTAAAGATGCTTGCTCTTTGAAAGGAAAGCTATGACAAACCTAGAGAGGGTATTAAAAAGCAGAGACATCACTGTGCCAACAAATGTCCTAATAGTCAAAGCTAAGGTTTTCCAGTAGTTGTGTATGGATATGACAGTTGATCATACAGAAGGCTGAGTGCTGAGAATCAATGCTTTGAACTGTGGTGCTAGAGATGAGTCTTGAGAGTCCCTTGGACAGCAAGGAGATCAAACCAGTCAATACTAAAGGAAATCAACCCTGAATATTCACTGGAAGTACTTATGCTGAAGCGCCAATACTCTCGTCACCTGATGTGATGAGACAACTCATTGGAAAATGCCCCACGGTAAGAAGGACTGAGAGCAGAAGGAGAGGCGGGTAACAGAATGACAGTCAAATGGCATCACCAGCGAAATAGATAAGAATTTGAGCAAAATCCAGGAGACAGTGGAGGACAGGGAAGCCTGGCAGTCCATGGGGTCACAAAGAGTAGGACACAACTTAGAGACTGAACAAATACCAATTTCACCTGGGACATTGTATTTTCATTTCTCTTAGCCCCAGGCCTTCATTCCTGAACTCAGCCCTGGTTCTCAAAACCTCTTCTGGATTACAGTGCTTGCCTGGGAAGATAATGAGGACAATGAAAAAAATTAAAGCCTAGTTGCCTCCAAACACAGCATTCCTTCTGCCTGAGACACACTTCCTGTTCCCTCTCCTCCAGAAAGCTTCCTCAAGCCCCGATACCTGAGTTAGATACAGCTCATACATGCTCATCTAGTACCCTATTCTTCCTCTAACACAATATAATTTACTCATCTGCTTTTTCCACTACATTGCAAGCATCACAAGAGAAGGGATATTGTCTTTTACATACCTAGTATTTGGTATAAAATGAGCATTCAATAAAAATGTAGAAAATGAGCAATAACTATGTAAACCACTGAACAAGTTGTTACTAAAGGATATTTCTAATATAGTTATTCACAATATATTTTCATGTGGAAATATAAAATAGAATGTATGATATGATCCTTTATTCTTTTTATTTTACTTTATTTCCTAATTTTGCTTTTTTTTCAAAGCAAACCTTATTTAACACTATGTGTCCAGCGTAAATGCACACTTAGTCGCTAAGTCATGTCCGACTGTGCAATGCCATGGACTGTAGCCCACCAGGCTCCTCTGCCCATAGGCTTTACCAGGCAAGAATACTAGAGTGGGTTGCCATTTCCTCCTCCAGGAGATCTTCCTGACCCAGGGATTGAACCCACATCTCCTTCTCCTCCTGCAATGGCAGGCAAATTTTTTTACCATTGAACCACCTGGAAAGCTCTTATGTGTCAAGCACTATCCATTTAATCTTCACAACAACCCTGTGAGGTAAGCAATATTAGTCTTCCATTTTAAAGATAAGGCAACTAAGAAATAAGGTCTTAAGTAACTTGCCCAAGAAATCCACGATTTCAATATATTCAATATACTGAATACTTCTATAATTTTAAGTAAGAGATAAAGAGACATTTTAGTGTAAAGTAAGTACCATTACAATATTCAGTAAAAGCACATATTTACAGGAAAAAAATAATTTTTGGACTCAAGTCTATGCCTACAGTACACTTTCATATTTTACAAGACCATTTCTATCTCTTCAGATTCTATATAGTTTTCTTTTAATAGTCTATAAGAATTGCTAATTTTGTAACAAATAAATGATATTTAATAGTATGACAAGGTAAACGATGTCCAAAGGATTACAGAACTAAAACCCATTTATCTTTAAGTAATTCTAGTGTCTTTTTAATCTGACAGTCACCAAAATTCAACATTTAGTCATATGCAATTAAATTAAAATGTTCCCATGAATTAAAATACACAAAACCTTTATAGAAGGTTTTATGAAGTCAAGAATTTATAAATTAGAATAATGCTTAGGATTTCAACTAAAAACATTTTTTAAGATGTGAAAAGACAGCAAATTTGTTCAAGTTTACAGCTGTATGCTTCAGCTGTCCAACAATTTGGTTTTAAACTTTTAAATATCATTTATATAGAAATGGACTCAGAGGTGGACCACCCAATCTTCTTTGTCTCATCTATTGATATTTTTATGGAGATTTTAAAAGAATATTTGGCCAAACAAATAAAAACAAAGAAAACCTGGTACTTAAGGACAGACCTAATAAGGACCACTCATTCTCAAGAAGTTAGACCATAATTAAACATGAAGGATAGCTATATTTAAATATATAATAGATGCCACACAAGTTTCCCATTCCCAATTTCTAACACACCAATGTTTCAGAAAGTATGTCCCCACTTTGCTAAGGTAGTGTTACATTCAGGTAATGAAGTAAACATAACCATATACTTGGGACTAACATACATCTATAACCACAGGTAGCAAAGTTTTACAATGGCTTCCCACATTATACAGCATAAAATGTAAGAATATTAATTTTAAGACCTTCCACAATCTGGCCCCCATATTTATTCTCATCTCCTTCTGGTCCCAACACAGTTTCGTATACAGGTTATTTCCAAAGTATACCACTCATGTCTGTAATCCCCTAACCTTCCCACTCTACTCTTGCTAAATCATTCCTGTCCACTCTTTACAGTCTGTCTCCTCTGAACTCTTCCCTAATCCTATTAGCCCACAATGACATCTCCTTCTTCTGGGGTTTCCTAACCACTTAATAACCAAGTCAACATTTGATAATTTTCATATACATTTTGAATTTTCTGTATATAACCATCTTTCTTCTTAGGCATAACAGTAAAGGGGATGGGCATGGGGGTGGGGAGTGGCGTGACAGGAAAATATCAAAGCATTAGGACTTCCAAGGTTCTAGACTTGCTCTGGGACTATATTCGAAGTTCCTGAATAAAGCCATTTAATTCTTTGTGTAAATGAAGGCTGGTATTTGGTATTCAATCTAAGATCTTTAATGACAAATACTCTTTTGGGGAATGATCTATATCTTCCATAGTTGCTTAGGATGTTATATTACATGGCAAATACAAAAAGAGATTATAAATTCTTGGTTGATGTGATCTGAGGAGTGAAGCCAAATACCACATTTGGCCAAAGTCAGGGCTACCAAGCTGGGAGATACAGACTGGCAAAAAATGATAGAGGAAGAACAAACAGAAGCAGAAACATGGGAGACTCTACAAAAAAAAAAATTATTAAGTTGAAAGAAAGTTTTGGAAAACTGCACCAAACAATGATTTCTGTGGACTTTCATGAATAATCTTCACGGTATTAGTGTTTTAGAATTCAATTAAACAAATACTTGAATTCTAGGTAAATAGCACTATTTCAGGTATTTCATTCCAATACCTTGTAACTCTACAAACCACTCACACACAAAACATACTTACTGAGATCTCTACATTTAATAGTACTATATTCGAAAGAGATACAAAGATAGTCACAAGCTTCTCTCAATTCAGGAATAGATATGCCATCAGGACAACGGATTATTCCTGTTTTATAATAATCCTGAAAAAAATAAAGAATGCATAAAAGAATGCACAAGGTAGACAAAATTTATTTTTAAGATTGGGCTAACAGAATTTTTCTAAATTGTGATACTCTGAGATTTCTGAATTGTGGAATTTAAAAGTTAGGTGGAACCTCAGTTCACCTAACCACTTTTTCACTTCACTGACAAGAAAAATTTATGTCCAAATGGATTCACTGACTCATCTAGTTATGAAATTATTTAACAAGAGAGATAAAGTTAGAACCTGGGTCTCCTCATTACTTATGCATCTCTTCTCTCTACTGTACCATGCTAATTCACACGTATTCCCCCATTACAGGTTATTTATCTACATACCTACCATATATGTTTTAAAGAAATTTTAAGGAAGTTACATGATATACTTTATGTTACCTTAAATATTACCTAGAGAATGGGGCAAAACTTGAGGTTTTTAATAAAGAACTTCAAAATCATTTCCAAGTATTCAAATATATGGAAACAGAACATACTATTATTCTTCCAAATACTGCTTTTTGGTGTTTCCCATATAAGTACAAACAATAATAGCTATTATTTCAAAAATCTACTTGAAATGCTGTTAGGGGCTGGCCCAGAGCTACTGATAAGTTACTCCATAGCTGAGTCATGGAGTAACTAGTCAATACCATTAGGGAACAAATGGAAGTATGGGCAGCTGAAAAAGCACTTCCCAAAAAATTAAGATCTGCCTCAAGCTTCTTGATGTTCAGAGCCACAGTAACACCATCTCTGAAGTTGCTACATGAATCAAGCAAGACATCTTCTGGTACTTTTCCAAGTACTTGTTAGTACTGACCACGATCAACTACTTTTCCTGTCTTGTACCTCAGGATACTCCCTCTCCTCTTCCCACAAAACTATTTAAGGAAACCATATTTTCAAACTGTGGAATAAACTGTCGCATGCTATAAATCAATCTTTTCTCAATGATTAAAATTACAATGACTGTAGTACTAAATAAAACATTTCTCAAAATGAAAGGCTAAAAACATTTTTTAAGTTTTAATACAAAAATGATAGGAAATACATTTTAGAGATGACTTTCAAATGTTCCTAAGTGTCCACCACTAGTTATATGCAACAAAATATTAGAATTCCAGTAGCCACATTTATTATGACAGCAAAAAATTACCAATTTCTTGTATTTAATAGAAGTAGGGAAAGTGGAATAGTCTGACTATAGAAATGTTACCACTAAACCTTTGAAAGAGCTGCCTATACAGACCTAAGAGATGAATTATCCCCTATCTTATTTTTGCAAAGGTTATAAAATTCATTTCTTTTTATCATGTTATATTTACATACCAAAAGAAAATGAATTAAATGATATTTAAAAATACACTAGATACTTCCATAGAGATATCCAAATACAATTCTGCTTTCAATCCAAATACCTACCGAGAAAGGGTCAACTCAATCAATACACACAAGAATAAGCACTTACCAGAATTGCTCGAAATACAGTAGAACCAATTCCTTCTGCCACCTCATACTCTCCCTTCTCATTAGGACGTGTAAAGTTATGTTCTCTGCCAGATCCAAACATCCTATGGTAGCAAGTAATTGAGAAATAAATCAATAGGCTATTGCTTCACAACAGAAAATTGTTTTCATGTACCAAAGTAGAAAGGAACTATAAATTTTAGCATTAAATTATATCATTAAATTAGCCTATGAATATTTATCAGACATTTATTCTGGCAAGTGTGATAAATGAAGGATTATAAAAAATTTTTTTTTGTGGTAGGAAACAGTTAAGATTCCCCATAAGAAAATAAAATCAATTAATAAGATCTAAAAGCTAAAAAAACTTTCCAGTCTCTTTTCTTCAGGGGTGGAAAAAAAAACAAATCAATCTACAAGAGATTCTTTAACTAATTTTATCCAGAGAAAGAAAAAAATGAAAGAGAGAGAAGAGGGAGAGAGGGAAGAAGGGGAAACTACTATCTTCAATGCAAAATTAGTCTATTAAGCATCATGTATGATACTCTAAACTAGAAAAAAGTAAAATGAGTATAGGCAGATTAGGTTATTTTACTTTACACAAAACTATAAATGTAACAAATCCTGCACAGAACTCTTACACTTGCATCCTAGAACTGAAACATAAGCAATCAAATACTGGGGTAGAGAGGAATGAAGAACAGAATGACAATTCTAAATAAGTAACAAACTCATAATATTAATATTTACAGAAAGAAGATGCAGATGAATTTCTATTTTTTCAAGTCATGCTTTGGCCCTTTAACAGTAACTATTTAGAAAAGAGGCAATTTGCTAAATATGTCCTTCAAAACAAAAAGTTGAATCCATAACTCCCAAGCAAATTTTTAAAGTGAGATTAAAAGAATCTGAACCTCTAAATTCAATGACAACATCATTCCTAAAGTCAATATAGCTGATCTAAGTTTTCTATTCAACAATTTCCCAATTTAAATAGTTCCCTCTTTTCTTATAACACAGAACCTATAAAGAACAAAGCTTTTTTATTTAAAAGTTTCCAAAAGAATGCCAACTGCTTTTTACAGTTCCCATGAATATTAATTTTCATCCCCAAAGACATGCTTTCGTCAACTGACATGAAAAGAAGCCTTCACTGATTTGGAAAAAAAGGAGTCTTTCAGAAATCAAATGTCATGCAATTTTCTCAAATACTTGAACTTTTTACAAAAAAGGAAAGTTACACTTTTCAGATCAATATGGATCACAAACAAAAAATCTTCTGGATTTATTTTAAAAAGAAAATGTACTGCAAATAGACCTGCCATATGACCCAGCAATCCCACTGCTGGGCATATACACCGAGGAAACCAGAATTAAAAGAGCCACGTGTACCCCAATGTTCATCGCTGCATTGTTTACAATAGCCAGGACATGGAAGCAACCTAGATACCCATCAACTGATGAATGGATAAGAAAGCTGTGGTACATATACACAATGGAATATTACTCAGCATTAAAAAAAAAAATTCATTTGAATCAGTTCTACTCAGGTGGATGGAACTGGAGCCTATTATCCAGAGTGAATTAAGCCAGAAGGAAAAACAACAATACAGTATACTAACGCATATACATGGAATTTAGAAAGACGGTAACGAGAACCCAGCATGCGAGACAGCAGAAGGAACGCAGATGTATAGAACAGACTCGTGGACTCTATGGATGAGGGCAAGGGTGGGATGATATGGGAGAATGGCATTGAAACATGTTAATTATCATACGTGTAACCAATCGCCAGCCCAGGATTGATGCTCGGGGCTGGTGCACCGGGATGACCCAGGGGGAGGGAATCGGGAGGGAGGAGGGAGGGGGGTTCTGGAGGGGGAGCATATGCATACCCATGGCGGATTCATGTCAATGTAAGGCAAAACCAACACAATAAAGAAAATTAAAAAAAAAAAAGAAAGAAAGAAAATGTAGCCTATCAGTTGAAGAAAAATTTCAAATACCTACTTCTGCCTTTCAACTGTTTAAGTTTAGGTAAAAATATAAAATATGATCAGTGTTGAGTTATCCTCCTAAGAATCTCCCATCAACAATCTTTCCTTCAAGCTTTACTGTTTGTTGTAATATAATGTCTTGGAAATAAATAAACATGCTTTGATATTTTTTAAAAAATAGTCTTTCCTATGCTTCTAATAATATGTAAAAGCCTGGGGGGAGAAACTAAGATGGCGGAGGAATAGGACGGGGAGAACACTCTCTCCCCAATAAATATACCAAAAGAACTTTTAAAGGCCGAGCAAATTCCAAAAAACAGGAACTGAATGCTGGCAGAGGACATCGGGCATCTGGAGAGGCGACCCAGTGCCGACGTGAGGAGGTAGGACAAAAGAAAGAAAAGAAAAAAAAGTAGAGGGAGAGACAAAGAGCTGGGGACGGGTTCCATCCCGGAAGGGGAGTCTGGAATAAAGAGGAAAAAAAAAAAAAAAGAGGAGAAAGGTTTCTGAATACCAGGGAGCATTCTCTCTGGCAGATCTGCGGTGGATCTTGGAGAGCAATATAGCTGAGAGCAGAAGCAGATTAATAGCTAAGCCCTGCAAGGTTCGTCTCTGGCTACAAGCACAGCCGAGAGCAGCAGCACAGCCGAAGCAGACTGCTCCTGCTCAGGGAGGGGCGGGCCGCGGGCTCAGGGAACGGAGCAGCCTGAGGGACCTAACCCTCCAGGAAAAGCTCCCTCTCCCCCCCAGGTCCGTGCACAAAACAAAGGGCGGTGAGGAGTCAACAGAGAGGCTGGGCAGCTGAGGGCTGCGGACCGGCCCAACCCCCGCCTGAGAGCAGTGGGCATAACCCAACCCAGCCCCGGGGAGGCTAACCAAGACTTCTGGGGATTCTGGACAGATCGGTGCTGTATACACCTTAGAAGGAGTGCTCAGCTGCACGCCGAGAAAACAGAGCGGCCGGGCCGGGAGAGAGGAGAAGCCCCACTCTCCAACTGCTGGGCGGACGACAGAGAGCCTGAGCAGAAGGGGCGGGGGAAGCCCTCTCATCAGGAGCAGGGCAAACTCCAAAATTAAATCTCTGCCGGTAGATCAGACTGCATAGAAAAGAGACTGTAGGACTGTGAGAAGGACAAGCCTAACCAAGAAGGCCTGCTTAGCTGCACGCTGAGAAAACAGAGCGGCTGGGCCGGGGGAGAGGAGAAGCCCCACTCCCCAACTGCTGGGCGGACGACAGAGAGCCTGAGCAGAAGGGGCGGGGGAAGCCCTCTCACCAGGAGCAGGGCAAACTCCAAAATTAAATCCCTGCCGGTAGAACAGACTGCATAGAGAGCGGCTGAGCCGGGGGAGGGGAGAAGCCCCACCCCCCCAACTGTGCTGGGCGGACGACAGAGAGCCTGAGCAGAGGGGGCGGGGGAAGCCCTCTCACCAGGAGCAGGGCAAACTCCAAAGCGCTGAATAGACACTTAAAAGACCAGCAGACAGAAGACACTAGCAGAACAGCTTTGAAACAGACAGGAGAAGCAAATTAAAGCCCTGCAGGTGGCGATAACTGCATAGAAAGGAGTCTATAAGTCTGTGAAAAGGAGAAGCCGGACCAGGGAATCATCTGAAAATCTACAGACCCTTCCCTTCACCGAATGCACCAGCACCAGAGAAAGCCTTCATTATAACTGTACTAGGAACATCTTTTAAATTTTTAAAACTTTTATATATATATATATATATTGTTTTTTCTTTCTTGTTTTTTTCTATTTCTTCTTCTTTTTTTTCTTTTTCTTTTCTTTTCTTTTTTTTTTTTTAGAATTTTTAAGTCCCATAAGACCTTGCTATTTTTTTTTTTTCTTCTTCTTATTTCTTTTTTCTCCTTTATTTTTATTTTCCGGTTTTTTTTTTAAAGTATTTTTGAGAACCCAGTCTTTACTCTAGATTTTTAATCTTTGCTCATTAGTACCTGGTATCAACTTTGTACCTTTCAAGATCCAAGCACCAGTACCCACTGCTACCTGGGAATGAGATCATTGGCTTGACTGCTTTCTCCCCATTCTTATCTCTTGCTAGTAACAGTGAGGAAACCTAGACTCACCCATCAGAAAACCACACAAGCCTTTCCACCCAGGAAACTTCGACAAACCACGCATCCAACCCCTCCCATAGAGAGGAATCCCCACAATAAAGGGACAACACAGCAAGATAAACAAGATGAAAAGGCAGAGAAATACCCAGCAAGTAAAGGAACAGGATAAATACCCCCTAGACCAAACAAAAGACGAAGAGATAGGAAGTCTACCTGACAAAGAATTCCGAATAATGATAGTGAAAATGATCCAAAACCTGGAAAATAAGTTGGAGTTACAGCTCAATAACCTGCAGGCAAGGATTGAGAAGATGCAGGTAAGCTTTAACAAAGACTTAGAAGAAATGAAAGAGAGACAAAATACAATGAATAATGCAATAAATGAGATCAAAAACACTCTGGAGGGAACCAACAGTAGAATAACAGAGATAGAAGACAGAATAAGTGAGGTAGAAGACAGAATGACAGAAATAAATGAAACAGAAAGGAAAAATGAAAAAAGAATTAAAAGAAATGAAGACAACCTTAGAGACCTCTGGGACAATATTAAACGCACCAATATTCGAATCATAGGAGTCCCAGAAGAAGAAGACAAAAAGAAAGACCATCAGAAAATTCTTGAAGAGATAATTGTAGAAAACTTCCCTAAATTGGGGAAGCAAATAGCCACTCAGGTCCAAGAAACACAGAGAATCCCAAATAGAATGAACCCCAAGCGGGACACCCCAAGACACATATTAATCAAATTGGCAAATATCAAATACAAAGACCAAATATTAAAAGCAGCAAGGGAGAAGCAAAAGATAACTCACAAGGGGAATCCCATAAGGATAACAGCTGATCTCTCAACAGAAACGCTTCAGGCCAGAAGGGAATGGCAAAACATACTTAAAGTCATGGAAGAAAACAATCTACAACCCCGACTACTCTACCCAGCAAGGATCTCATTCAAATTTGAAGGAGAATTCAAAATTTTCTCAGACAAGCAGAAACTGAGAGAATTCAGCAATACCAAACCAGCCCTCCAACGAATGCTAAAGGATCTTTCCTAGATAGGAAACACCAATGGGATAGATAATCTGGAGCCCAAAACAATAAAATAAATGGCAGCGGGATCATACTTATCAATAATTACCTTAAATGTAAACGGGCTGAATGCCCCAACCAAAAGACAAAGATTGGCCGATTGGATACAGAAACAAGACCCCTATATATGTTGTCTACAAGAGACCCACCTCAAACCTAGGGACACATATAGACTGAAAGTTAAAGGCTGGAAAAAGATATTCCATGCAAATAAAGACCAAAAGAAAGCAGGAGTGGCAATACTCATATCTGATAAAGTAGACTTTAAAATAAAGGCAGTGAAAAGAGATAAAGATGGACATTACATAATGATCAAAGGATCAATCGAGGAAGAAGAAATAACAATTATAAATATTTATGCACCTAACATAGGAGCTCCACAATATGTAAGGCAAATGCTAACAAATATGAAAGGGGAAATCAACAACAACACAATAATAGCAGGAGACTTTAATACACCACTCACACCAATGGATAGATCAACTAGACAGAAAAGTAACAAGGAAATTCAAACTTTAAATGAAACAATAGACCAACTAGACCTAATTGATATCTATAGGTCATTCCACCCCAAAACAAGGAATTTCACCTTTTTCTCAAGTGCACACGGGACCTTCTCCAG